>PVJL010006338.1:0-93558 GCA_004026885.1 Lyroderma lyra | reverse complement strand
AACAAGACAAGGAATAACAAGTGCTGGAGAGGATGTGGAGAAAAAGGAACTCTCGCACACTGCTGGTGGGAATGCAAATTGGTACAACCACTGTGGAAGGCAGTGTGGAGGTTCCTCAGAAAATTGGGAATGGAGCTACCATTTGACCCAGCAATACCCCTTCTGGGGATCTACCCAAAAGACCTGAAAACCTTTGTCCGCAAAGATCTATGTACCCCAATGTTCATCGCAGCGCTGTTCACGGTGGCCAAAACATGGAAACAACCAAAATACCCTGCAACAGATGACTGGATAAAGAAGCTGTGGTAGATATACACAATGGAATATTACTCAGCTATAAGAAAAGATGAAATATTGCCATTTGCGACAAAATAGATGGACTTGGAGATCATCATGCTTAGTGAAATAAGCCAGACAGAAAGAACAAAGAACTGTATGACTTCACTCATACGTGGAATATGAAACTGAAAGCAACAAAGAGAAAAAAAATGAACAAACAAACAAACAACCCATGGATACAATCAATAGTTCAATGGTTATTTGGGAATGAGTGGATTAGGGAGGGGAGAAAGGGGAGGGGGTAGGAGAGGAGTGGGGGAAGCTAAATATAAGGTGATGGAAAGAGAAGTCACATTAGGTGGTGAACTTATTATACAACAAGTTGACAATGCACTGTAGAATTGTATGCCTGAAACCTATGTAATCCTTGCTAACAGATGTTACCCCAATAAGTCTAACAATAAAAATGAATTTATAAAACAAACAAACAAAAAACAGTTACCTAAATATAAGAAATAAAAATTTGAATTAAAAAAAATAAACATAATAACTGGGTGTATAGCGTAAGATATGACACTAACCAGTTCTTTTCTTGGGCAAGTAATTTCATTTCTCTGGGTCTTAATAATAAATTATTTATAAAACAAAAAATTGAAATTGATGGCCTCTGAATTTCTTTCTACCTTAAGAAATTCAATAAGCAGTAGGACTACTGCTATGCCCACTAAAAGAATGACCTCAGGCCAATGACATCCAATTCACATTTTCTTTGTATGACAAACATCTGTCATGGTTTGATCAGGACAGTGTTAGTTTACACCTGTTGTCTTTATGTAATTAAACACTTCTACTCTCAAAATTACTCTGGTTCTAAAGATCAATTGTAAAAGTAAACAGGTTTATTTAGGATAGGTCAATGCTAAGACAAGGTAATGTATTTACATGTCATGTAAAGTTCTATTAATGATGATCATTTCTATACTTAAAAGAAAATATGTGATGTGCTTAGACATTTTTTTCTCATTGTGCTAACCCAGAAATTCTGTGTTTTTGCTGAGAGAATGATCTCTTGAGTCAGATTGCTGGATTCAAACTTAGTTCAGCCATTCACTTACTATGTAAATTACCAAAAATCTGTTTCCTCATCTAAGAAAAATAAATAAATCAGGAGAGAGAGAGAGCTAGAGCGAGAGAGAGAGAGAGAGAGAGAGAGTAAGCGAGAGAGAGAGAGAGAGACAGAGACAGAGACAGAAAAGGAGAGAGAGAGGAGTGTCTTGTTATAAGATCTAAATGAGTAAATTCAGGGCAAGTGCTTCAGATAGCCCTTATAAAAGAGGACTTCTCAATACACATTAGGTTTCATTATTACCAAACAAGTTTACGAGGTACATCATATTAGACCTACTTTTACAGATTTTCATCTGAGGGTTCTGGGAGGCTTAAAATCTTATGTAAAAGACAACATAGTTTCCTTCATTCAATTTTCTAATCTGCTCAGTTCTTTCTTACTACTCACAGATTCCACTCCCATTGCATCCATCACTCTTCCTAAGTTTCCAAATGTTTGCCTCCATTACCATTCAGAGTCTCAGCCTAAATGCCCCTTCTTCAGAGGAGAACTGTGACCCACCAATATTGACTGAGCTACAAACCCCAAGTCCTGTTAGTTTCTGTTGCTTCACACTATTCTTCTTTCATAGTATAGATCTCAATGTTCAGTTATATTGATTTGATTAGTTGCCATCTTATGTTCGTATTCTACATTAGGCTAGATGCTCCATGAGGTCAAGACTCATGTCAGTCTTTTTCATTATGGTGTATCAAGTAGTGAATCCAGGACCTGGCACATAATAAGTACTTAAATGAATTTTTTAAAGGAGTTTCATTATTAATGTGTTCAATGAATGGATAACTTGCAAGTGCCCATCTCAGGACTTAACATCTCTGTCCACTCAGTTCAGGTTCGGTCCATAGTGTGAAACATGCTTTGTTGGTGCATTTGTTACCCTGTATCTTTGTTAGTTGATTCATTTAAGAAATTCTATGGATGATGTAAAGATCAGCATAGAGAATATACTCAATAGTGTTAACAACAACCATGCATAGTGCCAGGTGAGTATGAGACTAATCAGGGGGCTCACTGCATAAAGTATATAAACATCTAAACACTATGCTATACACCTGAAACTAAATAATACTTAATGTCAACTGTAACTAAAAACATTTTTTTAAATGGAAATGCTATGGACCCATTAGTAAATCATTATGAAGCTAGAAGTCTTAAACACATTTTTAAATCATTTCCCAAGTTTGTGATTTCTCAAACACAGGACAAGATATTTGCATTAGGTTTCACCACATGAAGATGTCATTCTTGTAGGTCAATATCAGTTAAATAATTTCTATCCCAGAAGAATCATTCATCTATTTATATGGATATATCTTTTAGGTTATAATTTTGCACTAGGTACAATTAATGTGGTAACAGAAATAAAATAAGTTGGAGTCAAAGAATTGACGAATAAATAAGAACAAAAAAAAAAATTCTGAAAGGTGGGTATTTATCACAAGTGGCCAGGAATAAACTAAAACTAATTTTTATTAAATCTTGTTCGAGGACTTTATATCTGTTAAAATAATAGTGTCAAGAATTATAATTTTTCAAAACTTGATTTAGGCTAGGTTAAGAGCACTAAGTCAGTATTACTATCATATTCATATATTTTAAGAATCATATACCTAACAGGAATAAAATGAAAAGGGTAATTATTATATCTGAGAAAAACAGTATTTAATGACTAAAAGTAAGTAATATGTGAGATGGTCATGATTCCTCCTATTTTTGGAGAAAGTTATTTTTGTTCCTTTATTTTTCGGTAGACAGTCTACAACCTACTTTGATGGTCTCCCAGTGACTGGGGATTTTTAAATAAAGATTAAATTAGATCACAACTGATTCCAGTGTTTAAGAAAATTTACTTCTTGATTTTCCCTAATTCTCCTCATCATATTCAGTTTAGGTCTTAGCATCTTGAATGCTTTATATTTTATATTTTAAACAGGTAATTGAATAAAATTGCAACTAAGGATTAATTAAATCTTTGAAATGATCTTCCTGTTCTTGCATAAATCACACACTGGAAGAAACATCATCTATAGATTGGGAAGATTAGCAAGAGAGACATTTCAGTCAGTTTTCACATTTAAAAGAACAAGTAGGCCATTTGAATTTACTCCACAGACTTGAATTGGCCTGCGGCCACACAGTTAACACTGTTAATATAGAAAACATCTGTTTACCATAATATGTTAGTTTACTCTGTTTGGAGGCCATCAACATGAGACACTGTGCTCAGGTATTATGAAAGGAGTGAATAACCTTTTTCATTTGGAAGTCAACAATAGAGGAATCTTGTTTTTAGTCCCCATAATAGGCCGAGTTCAGACCCTGAAGATAAAGAATTGCAGACAAACCAGAGACCACAAAATACTCTTAGTAATTCTAAATAACATTTTCCATCCTCAGTCCTGAGTGAAATCAAAGTACTATATTAATATTCAATTGGCTAAAATGAAGTAATTAATAAGAAAAACATATATACTGTATGTTACTTAGCAAATTCAACAAAATCACCTATTATTTAATTATGGACTTGTTCTGAAATAGCCTCAGTACATCAGTCTGGAATTTTTTTGCAGCTAAATAGAAATACCTGATTTACATGTTTTACAGAGGCCATGTCATATTCATTACTACTACTATGAAGCCATCACTGTGAATAGATGAACCCCTGTGTGTGAGAAAAAGAGGCAGAGGTAGAATATCTCTTCAAAACATGTTTAGAAGAGTTCTTCTGGAAGTCATATGATGATCAAACTTCTGTGCTATCTTGGATAATTATGCAACATTTATAAATAATTATTTGCTATTGAAGTACAAGGACAACAAGCTTGAATTTATATGAAGAATGCCATTACTTAAAATGTGGACCATCTCATCGTTTTGTGGGATAGGCTAATGAAAAATGTACTTGCACACCACAGCAAGAATCAGGGCATGAACTAAAGACATAAAACTTTTATGGAGCTTCTCCACAGATACCACATTGCTTTCTTTGCCTTTACTTTTTGCAGTACCCTTGACAAGAAAAAGCTAAGTGCAGTACCAACATTTCAAACGGATTGCTCAATCTTAAATTATTTTGCTTTGGGGCTGAAGCAGAGTCCTTTTGACAGTTTTACTGGCAGCAGGTTCGGTGGGAGGTAAAGCCACGCTTCATGTAGTGTTGCAACTATGAAGTATAAATCAGGTTTCATAAATATGCCCATTTGGTGTACTCAATTGACTATAAAATAATTATGCTCTGCTGTGTAATTGTTGTGCTGTGAAATAAAGCAGGACTTCTGAACATTTAATGGAAAATGATTATGAGACCTGAATTAAGACTGTATTTTCTCCAGACATCTTCTGTAGTGCAACAAAAGCATTTCATAACAAGTTCTTCTTAAATCTATATGGTGTAAGGCTACCTCAGATCGGTATTAGTTGTTTTTTCTTTTGTGTTTTTTCATAACTATTTCTGATTGTCTATTTGTTTCCCTGCTCCACCATTTTCAATCCAGAGCATAAATGAAGCACATTTTACTGAAAGTACCAGGAATTTCTTTTAGTCTAGCACTACTTTGCTGACTAACTAAAGAGTGAGATGCAAAGTTTAGAGAGAAAAATATTCATTATTTAACATATTTGGTTTCAATTTTCTTGTTCTGTTTCATTTTAAGCTTTTGCTAAAATTTTGGTAATTAGGTTTCAAGACTATTCCTTATCTGGGAACCTTTGATATATTAAAAATATAAACACTTCAGATATACTTTGAAATGTATTTCCAATGATATAGCAGCATCTATTTTCCTCCTATGGTATACCCTAACAGAAATGTTTAAGTTCTGTGCTTCTTTTTATTTTTTAGATATTAAACTAAGAAGAAAAAAAATCAGAAAATGATTTAGAGCTTTCAGTTGTATATTTTGTCTGTACTCTTCTCTTTATAAAATCAATAAGCGTATGAAACATATGACAGGTTACCAAGAATCCTATTGTTAACATTTCTATTTACCAAAAATGGCATTTTTGTATGAAAATACTTTTTCATATAAAATCACTGGTTTGCCAGAAAGTTTATGATCATGTTTTCTCAGGACACTGAGCAAAGGTCTGAATGTGAACCCTAGTGTGGTATGTCCTAGTTTATAAACACTATTGCATGATAGTATTAAAGTCCCTTTAGAAGTATTATTTCATTCCCTAGACTTTCATACCTAAATTTGTCATATATTTTTATATTCTTCTCATAAATCTAGAAAAGAAAATCAGAATAATTTTAACTGTGAGCTCTTCAGTATGTCTTTGTTATTTTCCTTTTTTTAAGAAGTGTTCTCTCCAGTTTGAGTTTTGTGGTCTCTAATACAACTTCCCACCAGTAACAACCTACTTAATATACAAATCTTAGGGTTTTGACATTTAATTGCTATATATTAAAAAACCCATCTCATCATCTTTTTTGTATTCACCTTAAATTTTACAGTAGCTGCAGAACCTTGAATGTCTATGATAAAGCCACTATTCTTCAAAAAGTATTGCAATCTATGGTATGGTGCTTTGAAGTGTATCTTTTTTTCCTACTTATGTTTTGCATCCCCATGGGGGCAAGTATTTAATAGTTCTTTCATCTAATGCCAAAATGACTTCCTGCTCTGGTGCTGGCCTCAATTATGGTGCTAAAAAATACCTTCTCTCAATTAAGGGAATCACAGTGCTGTCTTGAAGAAGTGAACATTGAATTTCAATGGGTAGGGCAACCACCTTCAGGCAAATATAAAATATTTTGTTTTTATATCTGTTCTGGCTAGATTTTTGGAATAAAGTTCATTTCCAGATACTTCATATGTAAGTAACAAGTAAACATGTAGAAATTGTCTCATTGAAAAGACAGAGACTGGGGTTCAAAGGACAACAGAATCAACAAAACCAGTTCTAATAGCAAAACAATTTCTGTGGAAGTGCATGCCTGAAACCTATGTAATTCTTGCTAACAGATGTCACCCCAAAATGTCTATCAATAAAAATGAATTAAAGCAAAAAAAAATTAATTTATGTTGGAAGACATTTGTGACATTGTATTACATGAGAGATATTCTTTTACTTATTGTATACTGGCAGCACAATCAAAATAAAACAAACTACAGCTTAAAAAAAAACAATTTACTTGAAAATATTAAGTTGAATATACTGTTTTTCTGGAGAAAGAGGATAATGTTAAACTTGCTGTCAAGAAAGTTACTAGAATAATTTGGTAGTACTGTAAAATTATACCTCATTCAGGGGTTCCCTGGTGGTGTAGTGGCCAGGCTTCGGCACTCTCCCCACTGCGGCCCGGGTTCGATCCCCGCTCAGAGAACCAGCCTCCAAAAGAAAGAAAAAAAAAAAAGAGAGAGAAAAAAATTTTTTTACCTCATTCGGACATCATTCATTAATTTACAGAAGGTTTTTAGAAGGTAAAACTTCGTCTAGTGTTTAATGGTTGAATGACTAATTCTCCACTCCCATGTATTACTATCCTAGGTGAAATTGTTGTCACTGGAGACATCATTCTTATAAGTTCACCATCCCAATTCTTTAGTAAAGTTTTGTTAAGGGTATTCATATTTAGTATTTCTGTTAGAGCAGTACTCTCCAATCAAACTTTCCATGATAATGAAAATGTTCTACAATCTATACTGTTCAATACAGTAACCACTAGCCAACATATGGCTATTAGGAACTGGAAATATGGCTATTATAACTAAGAAACTGAATGTTTAGCTTTATTTAATTTTATTTAACTTGAATTTAAATTTAAATGGCCATCTGTGGCTAGTATAATACTATGTATTTTAGACAATGCAGAGTTAAAAGACATCCGTACAAATTCTCAGCAACTCATTCAGACGTGATTCTTTAAAAATATCAATAAAAGTATTTTTGTGTTTAATCATATATATGCAAGTAGATATTCTATAGCATTTATGAAATGAATACAATTACTTATTTCAAATTGTACCACCTTAAACACAAGAATTAATAACAGTTTAAAATTCTCATCTACGCCTTATCATACTGATACTCCCTTAGGAACTGATCAGTTCAGCAGAATTACCAGATAAAAACACCTGTGGATAACATTTTAAATCCGAAATCCAGATGTCTCATTAGGCTTGAGTCAATTGCAATAACATAAAAAGAGGTTTACACAGAAGAAAATTTAAAGTAAATATGTTTAAGATAAAGTATGCCTTGAACATAGGATCCCGCTTGAGGACGTTTGCACTGGCCATTTGCTATACCTTTTCTCTAGACAACCATGGGCCTCATTACTTCACATCCTTTAAGTCTGCACCAATATCACGTTCTTGTGAGGTCAACTCTAACTACCCTATTCAAGAGCATTCTCACCTGCCTCTCAACACTCTCAAATTTCCATACTCTGCTCTAATTTTCTCTAAATTTGTTATCTCTCAAAAATACTACATAACTTATTCCCTTACTACTTTTATTTTTGTATCCATTAAATGGATATGAGGTTCATGAAAGCAAATAATTTGGGTCACTTTTGCTCACTATTGTATCATCAACTCCAGGACATAACTAGGCAGTTGATAGCCTTCAATAAATATTAGATCAGGCATGTCTAACCTGTGGCCCAGGATGGCTTTGAATGAAGCCCAACACAAATTCTTAAAACATTATGAGATATTTTTTTTGTGAACTTTTTTTTTAGCTCATCAACTATCGTTACTGTTAGTGTATTTTGTGTGACCCAAGACAATTCTTCTTTCAATGTGACCCAGGAAAGCCAAACAGTTGGACACTGCTATATTAGATAATGTCCAAAATACTTAATGAATTGTCTGAATCACAGTTGGCAATTTGGTAAAATTTTTCTATGAGGTTGCAAACAGTATATACTTTTATATACTATCTTTTTATATATACCAGGGTGCCAAAAAATGAATACACATTTTAAGAGATCATATCTATGTATTACTTTTCAAATTGAATTATGGTAGCAATGTAGTATGACGTTCACGCAAAAGGTGGTATTAATTAAACGAATGCTAGCATCACCATGCAATAGGCAAGAAAGTTAAAAAAAATGATTTTGTGTTTTCCCCATGTTTTCCTGATTTAATACTTCTTGACTTCTACCTATGGGGGACCTTAAAGGATGTGGTATCAGAGAAAATCAGCTACACTGGAGGTACTTTGGGAAGAAATTAAAACGGCATGCTCAGTGATATAAGTGGACGCTTTGGTCAACATTACTCAAACGATGTAATCAGAAGTGTCTGGATGCTGATGGTAACCACTTTGAGCACCTCTTGTAATTGTAGTAGTCAAATGTGACTTGTATTCATCTTTTGTTAGTGGCATATATTGAGTATTACAATTTTAATACAGTTTTTTCTTTCTTAAAATGTATATACTTTTGTCACTGTCTGTACTATTTATATATTTATTACTTATAGTATATGAGATTTAAAGCCCACATACAATTTCTGTTGCAAATCCTTTAGAAATGTAATAGCTTTCTCAGCTGGCAGACATGAAAACATGCTCAAGCCAGACTTGGTCTGTAGGGCACAGTTCTCCAATCCTTGGTCCAATTCAATAAGGAGTTGCAACAGAACAATAAATACAAGATTATTAGCCTTAGAATTATTCGTATTTGAAATTGGGAAAAGTTTTGTAATTATGCAAGTTGAATCCAACTTCCTTCAACTAATGAGGAAATACTGTTGAAGAGAATTTAGTAAGAATGGCCAAAAAATTATCTCACTTGGCAAGCTACATCTTTTCCATTCTCCCACCTACCAACCTTGTTATTCTTTATCTCTCATAAAGCATTTATCCTAAAGTGATATTTGGTCCTTAGTTTTTAAATAGATCATGAACCCTTCTTTGAAACCAATAAAGGTTTTGGACTCTTCTCTTGCCAAAAATTTACATATACCCTTGAGTTTGCACACTGATTTGCTGGGCTCATGAAATCACTGAAGCCTATTATTAAAAATCTCTTCTCCTCTTTTTAGATTTGCTATCTCTCTGGTTCACGTTTGTTTAATGGAATGCAAAGATTTGCTTTAAATGGTTTTTCCTTCCAACTTACTGTTAAATGGCATAGTTGAGAATGTCAAAGAACTTTAATCTAACGACACAGCACCTAGAATTTCAGCAAATACTTAAAAGCGTACTGTGCCTGAGACATCATTTCAGGCAGATAATTCCTCCAATAACCAGGATTTCATCTTAATGGGGAAACTCACTTTTTTGTTACTTTTTGTTTGTTTGTTTTTAGTAGTTAAGCCCTTTCCATCCTTAGACTCATACAAATTGATAAAATCCTCATTCTTTCTCTTTGAGAGTTGCAAGTCTTAGGATAAACAGAAATAAGAGCTTAATAAAGTCTTGGTATTCTTTCATTTCTTTTTTAGTATACATGCTGCCGAAGTGAGCACCTTTCATTTCTTTACTGGTGTCACCAGAAAGTCTAGGAACTGGACTTTTCATTTCCCCATTTTCTCAACATGAACCATTATCAGTTTCATAAGAGCATATTCAATAAAAGAGATATGCAAAGACAGCCATTTCACCACTCACTGAGTTTTTAAGTGTTCAGTTTAGGTCTACAGTCTTAGATACCATCTAGAGCTACAATTATTGGTGTGCCACACTGGTGAGAGAGAGGTCATGTTAACCAATTTGTTACTGGTAATAGTTAAAGCATTGTTTTTCTCAGATAATTCCCTAGGTAGAAATATTTAAGTAAAGTTGTTTGCATTTATTCCTCAAATAGTAGTTCATTGTCATTTACTATAGGTGGGCATTCATGAATGAGTGGGAAAGAGGGATCTTGCATGGAGAATTCAAAGTACTGCTGTATAAGTCCAGGGAAGCATCTTGGTCATAAGAACATCTATAAACTGTACATCTGAGGAATATAATAAATGGTGAGGACCATGGAACTAAAGAAGTTATCCCTCATTACAGAAAATGTGCTTTCAGTGTTCTTATTAAGAAAAAATGCTACTAATATTCATTAATATTATTCACTATTATTAATAGGTGTCCTGTTTAATAATTCTTAAGAACTCAAGAGGTAAATCAACTACTTAGGTTCAAGAAAATATAAGCTGATAATTATTTTGTTGCCTAGTTAAGCACAATCTACTTACTGAGGCTGACTAGTAGGAAATTAAGATAAAGTTGTGGCAAAGCATAGCCAGAATTAACCATGTTCAGGTCAAATTCACACATGTTGCTTGGAAACGACAGAAGTTATAAAAAGAAAAACTTAGAACTAGAATAATCACAATTTTTTAAATAGCAATAGATTGTTGCCCCCACAAATAAAGTGATTTTAAAAATACTGATTTAGCTGTTTGATGATTCATAAACTTCATTCCTCTTCAAGAAAGCATCTCTTAGTCCTGTTTTGTCACATTTTTAGATAGAGAAAAAAATATGTATCTCACTAGCCAAATGCTAAATAACATTATCAGGTCAGAGTTGGAGATGCATAGCAATCATAGAAGTCTCAATAAATTATGGATAAAAAAATTTTGAACAAGCTCTCTCCTCTCCCAAATACAATAAATTCTTTTAAAGATCAGAGTGCATATCACATGAAGTTAATAAAGTAGAAAATGACACTATTTACCTTCATCAATAATATGTCAAGAAGTTTATAGCTCAGCTTCTTAGAAATCTGTCTTACATAGTCTGGTGTTTCATGTAACATTTTGGTAGCAAAAAGCAAATGAGGAACGTAGAGAACATTAGGCCAAGAAAAATTTTAAAGAATCTTTTATTTTACTTACTAATTCCTTATAAAATATCATTCTTACTTTTTTGCTGTGGGTAGCACCTATTAATGTTATAAAAATTCATATGGAGTGTGAATTTTTATAACATGTTGGAAGGGGCAGAAAGTTGCATGATAAATGACTAGCTAAACCACCAAAGGAAGAGATAACTGGGAAGATGACTTCATGAATAAGAGTTGTCATTATCCCAGGTCTGTCTACAGATTACTGCATGTCCTCAAGAACACCAGGCTAAAGGTCTATTTCAAAGAAAGCCAGTTTATCTGAACATAAAAGAAAAGGATTTGCCATTCCAAATTATATTAATGATTCCTATAGTCTAGCATCCTTCTTATGGTACTGGTCAATTTTTTAACAGGAGACTGGGGAGGAGAGAGAAATTCTTCTAACCCCTTTTTTTCCCATTGCCATAGAAGAGTGGATTCTATCTAAACTGTGTAGAGGAAAGAGGAATTCATTGTTCACACCATAAATTAACAGCCATTTCTTGTTTTATCTGGCATTGTTACTGACAGCAACAGCAAAAAAACACAAAGGCAAACAAACTTAATCTCTCTTAGTACTGTTATCAAGTGGTATAATTTTATAATGTTGAACAAATATAAATAAACTCCTATAGTTCAGAAATATTTTAAATTACCCATTAGAATTTGTGTGGCAGATTTAAATGTCAGTGTTTTTGCTCTTTGTTAGTTCATCCTCATTACTTGTTCATGTGGTAAATGTTTTTCAATAACAGTTTTATAAAGACAGATACTGGAATTGAAACAGGTTCAGAAAAATCTCCACACGTAAATGATATTCATTTATGCTATATCATATAATTTCAGGATTCTATTAATAGTATGATAACTAAATGCCAACTAAGTGGCATTGTGTGTTTTGTATGAGTGAAAATTTCTTAAGGTGACCATTCATTGCTACCTGGGCATTCATTAACTCTTTTGACAAGGCTATAACTTTTAAAAATTGTTTTTCTTTATTTGGAACTGTACCTAACTCCCTAATTTTAATACTTTCTTATTTGTCAAATAGAAACATAAACTTGCTTTTAAATAATACACTTCTATATATTTGAGCTGCCTATATTTGGTGAAATAATAAGGAATTTTCTATAACATAAATTTAACATGTACATTTTTAATATAAAACACTGCAATATAAAATATGTAACGGTTATGAAATATGGATAAATAGACAATCCATGTATCTACCATCCACCTTAAGAAAGCATTACATCATACTATAATTGAAAGTCCCTAACTAAATACTTTTGCTTAGTTTTCTCTTCTCTTACGAGAATTATGTTCTCTCTTGAATTTTATTTCTCATTTGCAAGCATTTTGTCAAAATTTTAACTTGTACATATTTATCTTTGAATAATATATAGCATTTTGAGCATTTTTTTAAATTATATAAATGCTAACACAAGTTATAATCAATTTTCTTTATTGGCTAAATATATTTTGTTTGTGACATTCATTTATATTTATGTATGTAGCTCTGGTTCACTCCTTTTAACTCCTGCTTCTTATACAGTTTTTTCAACTTTTTAAATTTATGTATAACATACACCATAAAAAAGATACAAATCATGACGGTACATCCGAATGAATTTTTAAGAAACAGAACATATTTATGTTACAGCATTATTACATCAAAATATTACCACATCCAAGAAGTTCTTCTTAAGTCTTGTCTGGTCACATGTCCCCCACAAATGGCAAACTGTATCTTGACTTCTACCACTACAGTATAGCATTACCGTGTTTTGAACATTATATAAATTGGTTCACAATACATCCATTCTTTTGTGTTCAGCTTATTTTGTCTAACATCATGTTTGTGTGATTCATTAGCATTGTTTCACTCTCTGTGTATCTTCTCAGATGGCTAATTCTTTATATCCATGAGTACAAACAATTGTTATTTGCAATATATTTGTTTTATAGAGTTGCTGCAGATACAGAATTAGTGAACTTGAATCATTACCCCTTTGGGAAATATGGAATTATGTTCCTGTGAGCCTCAGATCACATTTCCATTACCCAAATAATATATATCCTAATTTTATTTGTGTTCCAGTATAAAGACACCTTATTTAACATATATTGCTGATTTATTAGCATTGCACTTAACAGCAATGTGATAACTCATACCTGAATGAAGCTTATCTAACACATGTATTTTTCTCTTAAGAAATACCATAGCTTTCTTCCACTTAGAAACAATAGACAGTAGTGAACACTACACCTGAAAGTTATTTCAAACAGCAAAATCTCTAAAAATAAAAACTACAAAAATGTAAAAAACATGACAATAAATAGATCATGAAATGGACACATCTTTTTACAATGTGAGAGCTGAAACAAAAAGGCAGAATGTTGCCTAGTTTGATTTCAGCTGGGAATGTTCACATTAAGCAACTCATTTTTTTATTGTAGTTCTGCACATGTGCATATCCCTGAATGACTATGAAAGAGCCATGAGTATTAATTTCAGGGTTACAAATAAATTTTAGTGACTTGGCAAATTCATAAATACAGAATCCACAAATGAGGACTGACTGTGTCTTTTTAAAAATCTCTACCCCTTCATCTGTGAGGTTACAGCAAGAAGACAGCTGTTTCCAAACCAGAGAGCAGGCTCTCACCAGACACTGAATCTGCCAGTGCCTGGATTTTGGACTTCCCAGACTGCAGAACTGTGAAAAATACATTGTCATTTAAGCCACCCCGTCTATGGTATATTCGTTATAGTAGTCTAAACAGACAAACACAGTTGGCATTCAAGTTTCCCACAGGTACCTCCAACTCAAAGTATCTCCTCCAAAGTCATGTCCCCCTTTGCCTCAATATTACCCAAGACAGGAATTTGGGAGCCCCTGGACATTTTCCCCTTCTTCAACAAGTAGCTTTTGTCTATAACCTAGTGCTATTGATATGCATGTGATTTTGTTTGCTTGTTTTTTTATTTCTAGTATTTCTTTTCTTCATCTAAACTTAAACCACTAGCCCAGTTCCCAACATTTCTCACCTGAATTCTTGCTGAGGTCTCTTAAACTGTTTCTTTATTTTCCAGGAATTGCTGACTACTTTCTACTTACTGTTCCTGAGGCTCAAATGTTCAGAGATAGCCTAAGAGCTAGTGCAAGCACACAAATATCATACATAAGACCCTTTCTTGTTTAAAAATGACATTGGCCAGCTTCTCTCTTGTGTTTGTGTCTCAGTGCCACCCCCACCCCCAAATCTTTTTAGATTCTAATATGATTAACTGGAAGTTATTATTTTCCTTTTTAATTTGTCCTTTTAAACTACAACAGAATCTATAGGGGTTGACCTATTTATTCCAGAAGTAGTTCATCACCATTCTTTCCTCTATTATACTAAGTGTCATAACATACGTTAAATTTGCTTTTTTCTTTACCTGTTTGCACCATTACTGTATGATTACCTTAAAAAGTGAAAAAGGTTTTCCATTTTTATTTCTATGGTCTAATTATCATAAATATATATATATAAATAAATTGGTGATTAAGAAAATAAAATTGGCAATTTTGAGTGCACCATTTTCTTTCTTAGTTACTCCCATATACCAAAATATAAACTGAAAACAAAATTCAACTTCCAAGAATGTCTTCTAAACAGATTTTTGTTTGTACAAAACTAGAGTTTTCATGTTCATATAATTATACTTGTCTGATCTAATCACATATTAAACGAGAAAGGTAAAATTTAATTGTTTAAGTGAGAGAAGTTTTTATTAGTTTAGTTGCCAAACTACTAATTATTTCTGAGAAACTTTGTACAAAGGAATAAACCTCTGTTCTTTTAAGAATTTGTTTTAATCCATTAAGCCTAAATTTCTATTTAGCTGCTTTTCCCATCGTTACAAATTGTTTTAATCCCTTAGTGTCTCTGTTTTTAAATTTAAACTTTATAATGGACCACTAGGTTTAAGCTCTTTCTAGTTAGCATTTTCTTAGCTCTGAAAGTTGATTTAAATTAGTAGAAATCACAAATATTCCCAAACATGGTAAATGACTATGGAGAGTAGCCAATTGTTCTCTCATATAAGATAAAAAAAATAAGAGTAAAACTACAGAGAGAGAAACTTAAGTAAAATAACAGGAAGAACTATTACTAAAAGTTGCATGACAAAATAGATCTTATAAGAAAGAACAAAATCTTACCTTTTGCAATAACATGGATGGAACTAGAAGAATCATGCTAAGCAAAATAAGTAACGCAGATAAATACCATATAATCTCACTTATTATAATGTGGAATCTAAAGAACAGAATAAATAAACAGTCAAAATAGAAAAAGAAACTCATGGACACAGACAATAGTTTAGTGGTCACCAGAGAGTACGGGATGAGGGGAGGGGAGGAGTGAGGGGGATTCAAATATATGGTGATGTCTGGGTGGTGATCACACAATGCAACACATAGACAATGCACTGTAGAATTGTACACCTAGAACCTATGTAATTTTACTAACTAATGTCACTTCAATAAATTTAATAATAAATAAAATTAATGTTAAATAGCTTAGAGTAAAAATTTTGGAGACATTAAGGACATTGGGAGATTGAATTTTATTCAACCTGAGAATTTATTCCCCAGAGACTTTCATCTCCTCAAAAGTCCTAGAAGATTTTTGTTGCCTTCATTTTCTCACTTCTACCCAAAGGAATTTTCAACTCTTTCCATTTAAATTCTTACATAATAAAGTTAACCTTGGAATAGTGACTACAGATTTTTTTTCTACTCTCATATTACATGAAGTCTCTGCTATATCTGGTGTTTTTATCATTTCTTCCTTTAGGAACTCTTTCTTTCCTAGCTAACCATGACAGCAAATTCCACCCTTCTAAATTCTCCTTTAATTATTTAATCCCAGGTATGCTGGTATTTATCATTTAAACTGATTTATTTTCTTTGTCATGTCCGTAAATATTTGTATTCACTAATATACCATCATTAACCCCTCTTTATTCTTCGTTATACTTTTCTCACTGTGAAATCTCAACTATTCTGCATATTTAACTATCACAGACAGACATGCTTGAGTCTCTTATTCCACGAAACACATAGCTATGTTTAAACTGTCGACAAATTATCAGCTGAATGACTCAAAGGCATCTCCAATGCAACATATCCAAAAAATGAAATTTTTGTCTTTTCTTTTAGGAGGTGTTAGAGTATGGTGATTGATTAAAAAATTCATTCTGCAGCTATCCTCTGACCATGCTGTTCTACCAACTACTAGCTTATTACGACTTGGAGAATTTGTAACTTCCTAGGCCTCAGTTACTCTATCTGCAAAGTGCAGAAAGAATGGTACTAACTTTATAAAGTAGATGTAATGTTTCAATAGGTTAATACATATAAATTACTTAGCAGAGTACATGTTAAGTACCTGATAAAAGAGAGCCATTTTTATTTTCATTGTTTGTATTAACTTCCTTTTCTCAGTTAAGACCATGAACACCTGCCCATTTGCTCAAGCTGAGACCTTGAAATAATTCTACCAAATTCCTCACTGACCAGATATTCAGTTCCTTACTAAATACTTCCTCTTCTTTCAAAGATCTCTTGTCATTGTCTTCTCTCTATCCTATTGTTAATGCCACAATTCTGTCACTTACTGACATAATATTTTCAAAAATATTTTTGAAACAAGCTTTTTAAAAACAGAAAACTTAATTCTGTCTCTGTTCTCTCTTCTTCAATGACTGTGCTATTTCTCAGAAAATGAGCTAATTCCATTACTTCTGTCTAAACTGTGTCTACTGATTACCATTAAAATGAATTCCAAACTTCATAGCGTGGTATATAGATTACAATCTGATCCATTCCTAGCCATTAGCCCCTGTTGTTAAGTCCCAGTCTTAAACCATGCCCTTGTCAGTCCTCCATATCTGAACTGTCTATTGTGTCTTGTCTACTGGCGAAGAGTTATTAATTATTTAGGCTCCATTCCAAAGATACTTGCTCTCTATATAGCTCCCTGATTCTTGGCTATCCACGTACTCTCCCTCAGTAAAGCTGCTTCTCTCCCTTCTTCACCCTGATAAAGGGATTTTCACATTATATCATCATTTTTATTTTTCTATTTATTCTTAGACTTTGGTCTACTTAAAGGACAAGAAGAATGCCTTCCTCTGTAAAATTTAGTAAATAGTAGATTTTTTTGGCATTATATAACTAGTAGATTGTTTTAGTTAATTATAACAAATAGTCTCAAATTTATATAATAGCTAAAATACAATAGAAGTTTGTTTCTTGCTCAGAAAGAATTTTCATGTCGACAGGGAAACTCTGCTCCGTACATTGATTAGGGACATGGACTTACATTTTCCGTATTCTTGAACTCAGGACTATAAATTTAGTCATGGAAAAAATATCAAACTGACAGAAACTGAAAAGCATGAAAAGTCTTAAAAAAATATATTTTTGTTAAAACCACAAATCACTTCTTCTTATACTAATTGGCTAGAACTCAGCCACATGACCACACCTAATGTAAAGGAGACTGAGAAATGCAATGTTTGTCGAGAAAGAAGAGAACAATAATTCTCGTGTATAAGTGCTAAAATTCACTGCAACAGATATATGATAGGCCCAAAGACATACACACAAATTGTGAATTGAATGGCAAGCTAGTCTTTTGAATTAGAATTCTCTATGGAGATTTTTTAAAAATACAAACACCCGAACTACTACCTAAAACCTTCCACAACTTAAATATCCAACTATTGAGTCAAGAAATCTGTATTTTATAATTCTTTCTAGTTGCACAGGTGATTCTGCTGTATAGACAGCATAATGATTCTCCAGGTACTAATTAACTGGTCTACTAAATAGCCCTTATAACATACAGAAACATAAGTACTCATTATGTCAAAGACTAAATCAGGAATTATTTAAATACAGGTTAAATCCTAAATAGAACACAATGGTTGATTTATCTCATTAAAAACTCAATAAAATGATAAACTAAACATTGTAGAAACTCTACATTGTTTTTTACATTTTTAAAAATTTTCTCCTATAATATTGTTAGTACATACTACACATGATAAACTAAACTATAAACTCTCTGCAAGGACTTTTCAAAATTTTCTTTTCTCATCCATGAGCACTTACAACAATAATTGGTACTTACTTGGGATCAATAAATATCAAAGGATCAAGTTCTTTATTTTGCAGTAGTTTTGAATAGAGGACTACACATAAATTAGTGAATGATTTGAGAAAAAAAATAAGTAGCTTTACTTTACTAGTAATAATATCTACTTTGGTTACATTACCTATAAACAAATAAGCTTTCATATTTCTTTCAGTTTTAACCTATTCTTTAATCACTTCAGAGTCACCTAATTAGTTAATAATCTGTAATCTATTTATCCTTTCATTACCCAGTGTTAAAATATTTATTCACAGTGATAATAATTAGTAAAGTTATACAGAACACTTCACTTGCTTCTTTTGTGTTCACTAAATTCTTTGGTCTTCTGTCATTTAAGTGTAATACATTTCAAATGTATACAAGTATGAACACACAAAAATGCATTTTTTAAAAAAAGTAATAACTAATTAAACATGTCAATATGCACATTTTAAATAAATTTTTTTTTTTATGATTTTTTATTTTTTATTTTTTTTTTTTAATTCATTTTTATTGTTAGACTTATTGGGGTGACATCTGTTAGCAAGGACTACATAGGTCTCAGGCATACAATTCCACAGTGCATTGTCAACTTGATGTATAATAAGTTCACCACCATAAATTTTTTCACTATACTAAAAACCATGAATCAGTAACTGGTTTATTTTCAATAGCAAAAGTGAGGTATTCCAATTTTCAAAGTGATTAATTTATTACATATTATGAGCTTATTTTAAAGCCTTTAACAACATTTCTTAACATGGAAACATTTTATGCAAATCTATACAGCTATATGGATTGGTCCCACACTTATATAAAGATGGGATAGGAGGTTCCTTTGTGAAAACACTCTTAAGATATACTTGTTTCATTGTGCTATTGATTTGTTGTTGAAGCTTGAAGGTTTACATGACAATGCATTTCTACTTTTTTGTCTCAATAGTACTAAACCTGTGACCGTGGAGACACTTTTTCTAAATGGCTTGATGTTAACAATAATGAAAAGGCTAAAGGAAATTGTAAAATGATTACTGTAATAGAAGGGAAGAGAATCACATGTCTAGTACATCTATGTACCAGCCAGGCTTTAGGATAGTATTTTGTTTTGTTTGTTTAAAAAAACCAAACGGTTGTAGTTATAATAAAATGAGCTAAAAATAATATCTAGGGAGACTAAGTAGTACTCTGTTGTAATTTTAAGATGTAAAAGGACTTTGGTCACTTTCCTCACTTGAGGACCCTCACTTGAGGTCCTCACTTCAGCTTTGTACTTCCAGAAATTTTGGATCAAAGAATTTAGCAAGTTCACAGAAATTACCCATGAAAAACAAGTACAAATGATAGATAAAAGAATAATAAAATTAAACAGTATTTTTCTAGTGGCTACAGATGCAGAAGTACAAGACAATAAAAGGGATTAAAAATTATTTTTCAGAATATTATATGATATGTATGTATACATTATTCCTAATACATTATTGGTGCAACTACTTATAAAACTGTCACTGTCTACTAAAACTGATTATGCATATATCTAACCAGCTAGCAGTCTACGTTTAGCCATGTACTCAACAAAAATGTATAGATATGATTAATAATAACAAAATGTACAAAAATATTTAGAGTCACTCTAGACGAAAGAGTCAAAAACTGAAAACATTCCAAGTGCCTATTAACACCAGAATTGATAAATTAATTACTGTATATTCATATAATAGAATATTAAACAGAAACCACAGGATCAAATAATTTACTACATGAAACACCATGGATAAATTCATAAACATATGGTGAGCAAAATAACTGTGACATAAGACAGGACATGTTGTGTGACTCCATTACAAGTTTAACCAGAGGCAAAATTCATGCATGGTATTAGAAGTAAGGATAGAGATTCCTTTGAGATCATAAGGAGGCTTCTGGTAGCTGTCAATATGCTTGATTGAGATTCTGAAAATATACACATACAGTAAAACATACAATAAAATTGTTTTCACTTTGTAAAAATTTTATTGAGCTACATACTTATAATTTGTAGACTCCTCTAAAGAAATCAATAATATGCTTTAAATATTTTAATAACTTGGAAATACATGGACATACTTGGTCTCACTATTAAGTTCGTGAACTTATCCTTGCTGCACATCACTACAGTCACATTTGAAGTACATCCCTTGGAAGGCTATGCGCCGATGCCAGCTCCTAGTCCACCCTTCAAAGCAAATTTAGAACTCTTTTTCTGGAATGGCCATCAGGGCTGCTGTTGTATTACCCTTGATGTCCTGAATGTCATCAAAATGTCTTTCTTTCAATATTTCTTTTATATTTGGGTAAAGAAAAAAGTCATTGGTGGCCAGATAAGGCAAGTAGGGAGGGTGTTCCAATACAGTTATTTGTTTACTGACTAAAAACTCCCTCACAGACAGTGCCATGTGAGCTGGTGCATTGTCATGATGCAAGAGCCATGAGTTGTTGGAGAAAAGTTTAGGTCATTTTCATCTAACTTTTTCTTGCTGCCTTTTCAGCCCTTTCAAATAGTAAACTTGGTTGACTGACCAGTTGGTACAAATTCATAATGAACAATTTCTCTGGTATCAAAAAAGGTTAGGAACGTTGTTTTGACTCTTGATTTGGACTGATGGAAATTTTTTGGTTGTAAAGAATTGGCTGATTTACATTGTGCACTTTGATGCTTTGTTTCATGGTTGTATTGGTAGATCCATGTTTTATCACCAGTGATAACATGGCCAAAAACATCTTCCCTCTCCAAAAGGTCTTGGCAAACTTCAAGTCTCCTCTGCTTTTATCCATCAGTGACATTTTGGGAACATTTTTGCACACACCTTTCTCATGCCAAGATTTTCAGTTAAGATTTTCTTCTTTCTCTATCAACATTTACTTGGTCTGCTATCCTTCTCACAGTCAGCCAATGATTTTGACACACGATTTGATGCATTTTTGCCATGTTTTTGTCAGTTCTACTCGTTACTGGCCATTGTGACCTCTTTTCAGCTGTGATGCTTTCTCTCCCCTCTGAAAAACATTTAATCCATTTCTACACTGCCATTTTTTTCATGACATTAGCCCCATAAACATGGCTAACATGTCTCTGATTTTACTTTTACTCTGCCAAGTTTAAGAAGAAATTTAATGTTTATTCATTACTCTCATTTGAGCTCCAACATTCTTGTGATGGCACAAAAACACCCGATAATGAACGCCACTCATCAAGACACTGTTACACTTTGACATGAACACAGATGTGAGACACAGATATACCAAGGTTATAAAACCTTAGTGAGTTGTTTGTATCATGCTGCAAACAAACAAACGGTGGCCAGTTCACAAACTTAATTGTCAGACCTTATAGGAAGGAATACGAAGAAAACAAAACTGATAATAGTTAATAACTATTGATGAAGGGTGATAAATACATTGCAGTATACTATGCTTCCTTTTCTGTATATGTTTTAATTTTCATAAGTTTAAAAAATTAAATATCTAGACAAAACAGTAATCTTTGTGAACTTCAGTTAGGCATTTTCTAAGCTATGTACAATATTAAAAGCACAATCCATTACAAATGATAAACTAAGCTTTATAAAATTAAAAACTTTGTTTCTTTGAATGATTCTATTAAGAGAATAAAAAGATGACACATCACTATGAGAAAATATTTGTTAACCATGTATTTGATATAAGACATTTATCCAGGATGTATAAATATTTCTCAAAAACTCAGTAAGACAATAAAGAACACAATTAAGAAACAGAAAAATGATTTGAACAGACAGTTCAGCAAAGATGACACACTGATGTCACATAGACGTATCAAAAGATGCTCAATACCATTAGACATTAGGAAAATGCAAATTAAAACCACAAGATGCCACTACACATCTATTTAAATATAAAACTAAAAATATTTACCATACCAATTGTTGGTGAGGATGTGGACACCTGGAACTCTCCTACATTGTTAATGAGAAAGTAAAATAAATGGTACTTACTGCCCCTTTGGAAAACATTTTGGAAGTATGTTAAAATGTTAAACATATACCTACATTTAGACTCAGTATTTTCACTCCTAGGCATTTATTCAAGAAAAATAAAAGCAGGTAGCATGTAAAAATGTGTATGTAAATCTTCATACTGGCTTTATTTGTAATAGTGAAAAACTGGAAATGCCACAAATATCCATCCATAGGCAAATGAATTAAAAACATTGTGGTAACTCTGTGAAATGAAATATTACTCTACTGTGAAAAAAATGAAGTACCTATACTATACATGCAACATGCATAACCTCAAAATAATTACAAGCTGTTTTTTAAAGCCAGGCAAAATAAGTAAATTCTGTATGAATTCATTTATGTAAAATTATAGAAAATACAAATGAATTTATAGTAGGAAACAGAGGAGTGTTTGAGGATTGGGAAGAAAAGGGAGGGACAGGAGAAAGAGATTACAAATGAGCATAGAGAAGCTTTGGGGGGTGATGGATATGTTTATCTTCTTGATTAAAGTGAGTTTCATGAATGTTCACATGAATGTAATCTTCCAAAATTATACATTTTAAATGTATGCAGTTTCTAGTATGTCATTTATACCTCCACATAGCTGTTGAGAAAAAGAAATAACTGCCCAATAAATTATTTATCTTTCTAGCATGAACCTACTCATTATCATTTCCTTATTTGCAATAAAATAAAAAAATAAAATGATATAAATTAATAAAATAAAATAATCTTGAAAAACTTAGTTATTTTTTGCTATGATGAATCCTGGATAGCTATCTCTGCTTCTCAACAATATATACATTCTCAATGCCCAGAGTATTTGAATCCACTTTTATAGAGTATGCTGAGATAAAAATGAGATGACATTCTTTTTACGTCAATGGTTCCAATAATTCTGTGGACACCTTCCCTCATGTTAACCATTTTCGCCCTTTAAATAAGGGCTATAACCTGGAGAGTCTACAACTTAATTGCAATTTTCATTTTCCAGTTTGCTTCAGCCACCATGAAATTGTTATTATGTGAGCACTTTCTTTTCCTCTGATAAATTTTAACTTCTAAGTGGATTGGCCATAAATTTGCTCTCACAAAGTAACCTTATCCTCAAGTTTGGAGGCAAGCACAGTATGCCCTTATGCACTGTCAAAATAAGTGTAATTTAAACCTCACAAATTCTGAAGTAGTTGTAACAAACTTTTGCTGATAAGAAACTCAGATTAAAAGAATTAAAATGACTTGCCTAAAATTCCATACACATTATTTTGTTAAATTAAAACTCAAACTCAGATATGACTTTTCATTATATTACACTATTTTCCAACAGATGAAAGCTATGACAGTTCTAAGATGTTTAAATTTTCAAATCTATTTCTTTCTTTATATAATTTTCTCTCAGAATAGAAATTATTTCTAAATGACCCAAATCTAAGGGCACTTATACACTACTATTTAACCTCTTGCAGTGTGAAATTCAATCATTGACAAAAATATTATGTTATGACGGGAAAAAAGTGAGATTTTCAAATCAGATACACACATGTTCAAATCAAGATTCAGCCAACAACAATGTAAGTTTAGGAAAGTTATTTCAACCCCCTAGATTTCTATTTCCTCATTCTATAAATTTGAGAAATAATACTTATCTTGCTGACTACCATCAAGTTTCAAGGTCATGCATACACAGTGTGCAGCATGAAAGTGCTCAATAGATGGTCAATCTAAAAAACAGGATTGATGAGTAAAGATTCTACTTCAAAGGGCAGTTACTAGATATTGCTATGACTTTGCAACAATCATTTCCACTTCTGAAGACACATTTCTGAAACTACATCACAAAAACAATTGAACAGGATAAAAATCCTAAGTAAGCTCTGTGTGTGTGTGGTTGTGACGAAAAGAAATATTCTTATTTTTTACAGTAAACTGAAAAAGCATGCTTTACAAAAAGAATTTTTGGAGATGTAGAAGATTCACAGATATGAATTGCCATATCCAGTTA
This sequence comes from Lyroderma lyra, assembly GCA_004026885.1. Taxonomy (NCBI): domain Eukaryota; kingdom Metazoa; phylum Chordata; class Mammalia; order Chiroptera; family Megadermatidae; genus Lyroderma; species Lyroderma lyra. Next base: position 69,160 of record PVJL010006338.1, on the reverse strand, counting down.
TTCTTCACATACACTAAGAGGTAAAAATAAAATAGGATATATGAAGACCATGTTTCCATAACCTCTCTACCAGCTATAATTGCTTTGTGTGGCTTCGAGCAATTTACAGCCAAATTTCTACCTATTATAATGAGACAATAGAACAGGATGTGCTCTAAGTTATATTAAAACCCAAAAATTCTGTGCTATGTTACTTTTTCTTATTAAATAATATAAAATTAGCACAATTTTGAGTATTAATTTGATCCCACAAAATTAACACTCTGTAGGATGATAAATTAATCTATGCCCATCATATTCACAATGCTTACTATTGTCAAAATGTAGTGAATCACATTGGCTGACTTTTTCTGGTTAGCTCTTATAGGATTAATACTGTGTTGGCAATTTTAAGTTTTGTTCTATATTTGCAGGGCACAGGCTCAAAATTATCAATTCAGTAAAAATAAATCAAATCCCTGGGATTACATGTACTCTATAAAATTTATACTCTATAATGATTCTCTCTTTCCTGCAGTAGCAGTTTATCTCATGGGAGCATTGCCCGTGACATGCAAACAAACTTGAATAAAATAAACCCTCCTTGGACCTCATGTCCTCCTATAATACAATCACTACCCCATTACCCTCCTCATTGGTCCTAATATTATCTCTCTGTGTTTATATTATTTGGCCATTCAGCAATATAACACTGCTGGCTATCTTTTCTTTCTTGTAATATCTTTTTTCTTCGACACATCCAGGATACCACTAGGAAAGTTACTTGGTACTCCTGCTCAATCTCCTAAGCTGGCTTCATTCCACTAGACTTTTCACTGTTCATGGATATGATTCAGAACCTACTCTTTTCTCCATTTCTTCCTCAACAATCTCATTTGCCTCATGGCTTTAAATACTTTAGTATACCTTTGACTTACAAATGTATACATTCCAACTTAAGGTCTTACCTGAACTGCAGACTCATATATCCAACTATCTGATGGACCTGTTTGGTTTCTAATAGACCTCTCAAAATTAACATGTCTAGGAAAGAACTGTTTGGTTTACTATGCTAAACACGCCCGATTCTCATCTGATCTCAGAAGCTAAGCCGTGTCGGGCCTAGTTAGTACTTGGATGGGAGAAAGAACTGTTTGCACCTTCCTCTAGGCCCATTCTCCTGCACTTATGATTAAGCTAAACTCTCCTCATTTTTGTAGTTCTCACCCAAGCCATCATTTTTCATCTAAATTATTGCGAGAAACTTCTAATTTTTCTGCCACAATTCTTGCCCTCTCCAATCCATTCTCAGCAGAGCAAACAGAACTGTTTTCAGAACAAGTTATATTGTTCCTTTAATAAAACTAACCAAGACCTTCTCTTTACACTTAGAACAGAGTATATGCACATACAGTGGATTTCAATATCTGTCCCCTGCCAACTTCTGACAAATCTACTACCACTCTGTCCCTTTCTCAGTACACTCTAACCATACTGACATTCTTTCTGTTTTCCGAATACGTCAACCTGATTCAAATCTTAGGGCCTTGTCCTGGGATATTTGAATGATTGACTTCTCAAAATTCTGGAATCAGTTTAAATAACATCTCCTGAGGGAGACCTTTTCTGTCCACTTAATTTCTACCACATCATCCTGTTCTTTATTCAACATATACTAATTATTTTGTATGTATCTATTTGTTTATTGTCTGCCTTTCACACTAAATAAAATCTTTAGGCAGAACCTTGTCTATTTTACTCAGTTTTTTATATTAATGTTTAAAACAGTATTTGCCTCATAGGAGACGCTTATTACATTTTGAAGGAACAAAATGTAAATACATAAGGATGTAGCTATTCACAATTGGCATGAAAATGGTAACAGTTTAGCAGGGCTTAGATTGTCTCTTCAGTAAATCAGAAAATGGCAGCTTGGTTTAGGCTAAGAGGAGATTGTGTGTGTGTGTGTGTGTGTGTGTGTGTGTGTGTATAAAATTTAGTAATAACTGGAAGTCAATAATTTTTAGTATCTATGAACAGCATGTAACTTACAAAATCTATCTTTGGCAACTCTATATGTTTTATGACCAGTATATCTTGCCCACACCAAAGCAACTCTAACAGGTAAGCAGTCACTAAAAGCAATAGTCATTAGGGAAAAGCGGTGTCCGAAGGTCAGTAACTGTTGGCCTATTAATGTGGGCACATATCTGTGACTTTTTAGTCAGTTAACTCTGTGACTCTAATTTAATTTGAACCACAATAACTGAATAACACAACCCAGTATGCCCATTTCTACACAGATTGCACTCAGTTTTGGAGAGCTCCATTATTTCAGAGATCATTATATGTGGATACAACACAAATTCCAGAATTTATAATTACTCTGTATTTCCTAGGTCAATAGTCAATTCTTCTACTGTTTTTGAAATATCTAATATTGACTCTAATAATTTATACCATTGCAGGCATACATTTAAGGATTATTAATATTGTAGGGCACTATTTCCTTAGGAGTATTCTAAAAAGTTACCATGGTTAGCCTTAGATGTTAGAAATGATAGGTGATTAACCCTGAGTGTCTTTAATAACACAGACAAGTCCCTTGTTTTGAAAACATGGGTAGGGTAAGGTTAGTTCTTGGTGATCTGAATCTTCCAAGTGCTGGCTTGAGTGGCAGTAATCAGAGAGAGGCTGGTTCCCTGAGGGTTCAAGGACATCTGTCCATTTACAGATTCTCATCCCTCAATGTTAGATCACCATCTCATTAAGGGGAATAGGGCATGGACACCCACCTTTTATTTTCACAGAACAATTGTCTCTCTTCTTATTGTTTCTTCACCAGCAAAAAGAACCTGCTAATGACACAGTTCTTTAACAAGTTCACCCCTATTTATCACTATATGTGATCTCATTTTGTTTCTTTAATTATTCTCCATTTTGCTAATTGTGATTATTCAGAGTACCACAGTTTATCACATTTCTCTACCTCTTAAAAGACTCATTTAGAGTTCTTGTTCTTTCATGGATTCTTTACACATTTTTAGTGGCAGTTGTTTTAGAAGACATTTGATACTTCTCTTTTCCTCTCAAACCAAAGCAGCATTTATCACTTTTTTCTAATTTATGTTATTTCATGTGGCCTTTGTAAGAGCATTTTCTTAATTTAGGTCTTTCTACAAAAAAAAAAAATAAGTTCGTCTGTCACTGATTTTCTGTTAAGACAGTAATGGCATGAATATCACCTAGTAGGGAAATTAAAGCAGATAACTTGAATGCTTTATTTAATAACCTATAAAATGTACTTGATTGAATTCAATATGTTGAACTAAAAATAATCCCCAAATAAATAAATAACAATTAAAGTCTGCAAAAGAAACAGAGTGTGCAGAACTCGGCATGCAAAGTTTCTAACTTCTAATTTCATGGCTTTCACCCATATCCATATTCAAGAAGCACATATTGAGTACAAATGAGAGTTAGGATGCTATTTTAAGTAGTAATAAAAACCAAAGATGAGTTCTTATATTAAGTATTGAACAACTTATAAATATGATAAGGTATGTAGAGTAATATAGGAAAATGCAATGTGCCTTAAGAAGTCAGCAGAAGACATTTCTTCTAACTAGGAAATCATGGAAAACTTTTAAGAAGAGGAGACATTTTTAGTTTGACATCTAATAAGATTTGAAATATTCGACATAATGACTAAAACTTGTATCCCAATAAACCACAAAAGTTAAAAAACATGAAATGTTGTTTGAGAAGAGTCATATAGTAAGAATAGAGAAAAATTTCTGTATGAAATAGTATAAAATCAAGCTTAAGCATAATTTAGATTTTAATTACAGAGAAACTGAAATAAAATTTAGCCCTAATATGTAATAGAAAAGCATTTAATAATTTAAGTTTGAGATTAATATTGTATGTAGCCTGTGTAATAAGAAAACTAATTTCATAGTGAAAGGCATACCATTTATAAGACTATTACAACAGACTAAGTCAAACTTGAACTAAGGTATAGGAAGAGAAATGGAAACAAATTTGATTTAATGCTAAATTTAGAAGAAAGAATAACTATATTAGCAATTATTTAAACAAGAATAAGGCTTAAGCCAAAGGAAGAACAAGATTCTGCAGCCAGGTAACTAACAACAATAAAAACAATAATACCACACATTTACTGAGAAGTTGCTAAATTTTAAGTGTTTCAAATGTATTGATTAATTTAATCTTCAAACCGTTCCAATGAAGCTAAGGAACTACTGTGCCATTAACAAAAACTAGAAAATGTGATGAAGAATCAAGGATAATGAGCTGTTTTAATTTTGTGGTTTAGACACACTTTTAGTCAAGATGCTGCAGAAAGTTATCTACAATGTCTTAGAAATCAAACACAATGAAGTCTTAACTTTTCATGCTCATTGACTGTCCCACACAGATTAGCCTAGTACTCTGCCTTTATAATTCTAGGCTGATGAACTTTAGCTATTTCTGCTCTATTTTAGTTACCATTTAAAACACAGGGCATCTGAAGTTTTCACAGAAGCAGAAAATGGGAATGGAGTAGGCATATCCTTTTTACTGCATCAGCCCAGAGAGGACTGATACCATTTCCACGCAACAGTTCTTCGAATAGAACTAATCATATGGTTTTAACATGATTGTAAGGGAGGACAGGATATGTAGAGGACCACGTGGACTACGGTGGGGCACAGTTACCTTTGGTTTCTTTTTTTTTTTAATTTAATTTTATTTTTATTTATTTTATTTTGTTTATTTTATTTTTTTATTTTTAAATTTTTTTAATTTTTAAAATTTTTTTATATTTTTTATTTATTTTTTATTTTTTAAATTTTTTTATTTATTTTTATTTTTATTTATTTATTTTTTATTTTTTAAATTTTTTTATATAATTCATTTTTATTGTTAGACTTATTGGGGTGATATCTGTTAGCAAGGATTACATAGGTTTCAGGCATACAATTCTATAGTTTCTTTAAAAGACATAATAGTGCAATAAAAATGGGGTCCAAGACTACATATAGAGTTCCAAATTAATTTTTTCAGTTATGTGCTAAATTATTTCTAGGTCTTAGATCCTACCATGTTCTTAATCATAATTTGGTCTTCCACCATGTAATTACACTTGCTGAAAATTTCTTCCCTTTCTCGTCTACATAGTTAATCTCTACTCATTCTTTAAAATAAAATTCAATATATTAAAAAAAATGCGTTGTGGTAATTGGTTATATCAAAGGGAAATCGCTCATCTTAAATAAAAATAAATGCAGAGTAAAATGAAGAGTAAACATCAGTTTAAAAAGATAATAAACACTAGGAGAAAATATAAGCTAATATTTTGAATATAGGTATAGGAAAAGTCACAAAAAAGAAGAATTGATCTAACTATATATATTTCTAGACATAAAATATTAAAAAGTAAAAATGATCACGGAAAAATGCTTCCAAACAAATTAAACATTAAAAGTTTGGTACTATTTCATATTAGCAAAAGAAAAATTACAAAGAAGTAGCCAACTCATATAATAAATATAAATAACCACAAAAAGCTTTAAAAATAAAAAACTACTAATTATTAAAGAAATTTTAAAATGCACATAGAAATAAGGTTTACTTCTACACCTCTAAAATTGGCACTCAGAATTCTAAACATAAGTAATGAAAATGCAGATACTTTTTGTATAATTCTAAATACTCTTTTCTAAAATATGTTTACCAAGCTCATTAACTCATTCCATAAATATTTACACAACTACTCTATATCTGACAGTACTGTAGATACATCAATTAATAATAATGATAAAAAGATCCTGCTTTATAAAACTTATACTCTTTGATGTTTTAGTTTGGGTTCCCTTCGAAGCAAATCTTAAATAAGGTATTTGAGTAAAAATAATTTATTTAAAAGTAGATAATTTGTAGAATTGTATGCCTGAAACCTATGTAATCCTTGCTAACAGATGTCACCGTAATAAGTCTAACAGTAAAAATGAATTAAAAAGAAAAAAAATAATAATAAAAAATTAAATAAATAAAAATAAAAGTAGGTAATTTGGAAGGTATAATCATGGGCAATTGAATTAGGGCTAGAAAGGGAACCAATATAGGATGAACTGTTATGTCAATGATCACGATGGGAAATTGTCACTTAGTCTTACGCCAAAAGTCTGGGAAAGAGCGCAAAAGACAGTCTTGCAAATTATTCACAAGAGGACTGAGAGTGTTGGTGTATTTACAGAGCAACGGATATGAGCTGTTTGAGAATGGCTTAATTTTTCCGCACATCAGTCTACCATATGCAGAAGAGCCTTCCAGAGATCCGGAGGGAAGCCAGAAAGCCCAAAGATGCAGAAACTAGCACTTGCATATGAGCAGGAATAAAAGGTCTGCCAAGTGTGAATAAGATACTTTCAGATACGCTATACTAAGAAAGACAATAAAGAACAAATGTTACGAAAAGGAAATCACGAGTATGTTAACAGGTGATAATTGTTATTGGCAAAAAGAAAAGTATTTTTAAGGTAAGAGGGATTGGTATATACAGGCAGAAGAAGGCCTGTTTCCACTTACTAAATAGGGTGATCAAGGTAGATCTCATTGGGAGGATGAGGCATAAGCAAAGACTTGAAGAAGGAGGGAAATCAACCAAACAGCTATCTGTGCAGGATTATTACATGCAGAAAGGACATTTGACCAAAGGACCCATTAGATTTTTCCTGGACTCTTTGAAGAACAGCAGTGAGGCTAATGTAACTGGAATAATGGCAACAGCGGAAGGAGAGATGGTAAGTTGGCTAGGGAGGGGTAGTATGTGAATTGTGTTAGAATTTAGGGAACTTGTAAGGCCTTTTACTGTAATTGAAGTGGGGATCCCACCAGGGTTTTGAACAGAGGGACGCATAAAATGCTTTTTCTTACAAAATGATTGCTCAGCATTTTCCTTTTCTGACCATGGGAAAGTAACTGGCGTCAGACTAACCCTACTGGAATAAACAAATAAAACACTAGACAAAATAGATGAGGTAATTATTTACATACATCAGAGAACAGACAGCTCAAGACCATGAACCTTGAAAGAAAGAAAATTTATAAGCTCACATAAAAACACTTAGGAATAGATTTAATGAATAACAAGCACAACCTCTATATTGAAAACTATAAAACACTGTTAAGAGAAATTAAAGGAAATCTAAATAAGTGAAAAATATACCATGCTCATGAATTGTAAGACTCAATATTGTTGATGTATCAGTTTCCCCAAATTAATCTGTAAATTGAAGCCCGATTAAAATTTTGCTACCAATTTAGAAGCTAATTCAACTTTTACATAGAAATGCAAAGATATAGCATAAAGAAAACTACTTTAAATCTTTTTTCCAACTTTATTGAGATATAATTGACATATAATATTATGCAAATTTTAACTGATGATTTGATATATCTATATATCACAAAATGATTGCCACATAAACATTAATTAATGACACATCCATTACCTCACATACTTAAAATTTGTGTGTTGAGAACTTTTAAGATCTACTCTTAGCAACTTTCAAATATACAATACAGTATTGTTAATTATAATCACTTATAAGTAGAAAACTTTTTAATGGATGACTTCCTCTGACTAATTTCAAGAATTTCTAAAAAAAAATGGCATTGCAGTCACACAGTGAAGTATTGATATAAGGAGAGAAAAATAATTCAATAGACCCAAATAGAGACTTCAGAAATAGAACTTGCAGAAACTTGGTTTTCACCAGAGATGTAATGCAATTCAGTGGAAAAAGGGAAAGCAACAAATGATACTGAAACAACTGAATAAACATATAAAATAAGATAAACTGCAAAAGCTATCTCACATTATATATAAAAATTTATTCAAAATTGATCACAGAACTAATCATGAAAGCTAAAAAATTATAAACTTTGGGGAAACCTATGTAAGAATATCTTCATAAACTTGGGGTAGGCAAAGTTTTCCTTGAGAGAATATTGAAAGCTATAACCATAAAAAAAGATAAATTCAGTTTTATCAAAATTAAACACTCCAATTTCTGTTTAAATACACAGTAGTACTACTGTGGAAAAGTATCTATTTCCTGACCTACAGTATGCTCTAATAATTCCACTATTATGAAGAGAAATGAAGACATCTGTATGTAAAAAAAGAAAGAGTTGTAGCTGCTTTATTCATAACAGTCTCAAACTACGAACTACCCAAATGTCTAAGTGAATGGACAATACAGTGGGTATATGTATACTAATATGTTATACTACTACTGAGCGATTCACAAAACGAACCCATGATTCAGTCAACAATATGAAAGAATCTCTAAAATATTTTGTTAAACACACAAAGAAGGAATGAACTATCATTGTGATGGAATGATAAATGTTATAGGAAGGAATAAACAATCATTGTGATTATATAACATATGCAATAAGCCTGAAGTGTCTGTGGACTAAATTGCCCTTAACTACAGATCTACATAAGAAGCAGAAGATGGCTATGGAGTATGTTTACATAGTCCTCTCAGGTCAGCCTTTTCGTAGCACAATGTTTCTCATCTCTGCATTTATGTCACAGAAACTACTGAAACTGCCTAAGGGAAGGGTAAATTTATGTCATTTAGTTGCTTTCTCTCAGTTTATGACAATACTTGCCAAGCTTCTGTGGTCTCTAAAACCAATATTATTTAAGGGATGATCCAAGGGACATCTTTGTTCTTCTGCAGTTTGGGGCACAAATATGGAGGGCAATTGAGAGAAAAGTAGTGAGGGGCAGGATAGAGGAGTCCTGAGAAGAACCAGAAATAAGTGTTGAATTTGAAAGTTTAGGATTTCCTTGCTAATGTATGTGTTTCTATTAACTCATTTCATCACAATTCAGTTTTGGGTTAGTGGGAGTTTGTGTGTTTGCTTCTTTTCTTTCCTTTTGGGTTTTCTTTGGTGGGAGGGGTCGGGTGTGTGTGTGTGTGGGTTGGAAGGTGAATGGATACAGTTTCAGGTACATGATGGCTATCTGGAAAGTATCCAGAAACATAATACGAAAAACAGAGGCATTTGTGGCTGGATATTTTCCAGACAGCCCTTTCTGGCTGTTCCTTCTGAAGTCAGAAGTCCCTAAATTCTGGACCTCAAGCACTTGTAATTACAGAAAATTTGGTCTGTTCACCATTCCTATTGTCTTCCAATTAAAACCTTTATTATATAAAGCTTCCAGAGGGGCCCACATAATTTTAAAAATTTAGGTAAACAGGACTCAGCTCTCTAAAACTTGAAATTCTCAAAGGTAAAAAGTATTCACATAGAAAGAAAACAGAATGCAAAGCTACAGCTGCCTATAATACCCGGGAAAGTATGTTAAATGGGTGTTCTTACAAGAAGTTAGATAGAAACACAACTGGAAACACAGCAGGATTTGCTTCTGATTTCCATGTAGTTTGGATTGTTGCTACTTTTAGGCCAAAGGGTACATATACAGGTGTTGGGTCAAGGAGCAGCTGAACCAGGAGGGATCCTGGACTTACTAGAGTTTATCAGTAAGAATTACAGCTCCAAAAACAGAACATGGAAATCGCAAGGGTTATGACTGTCAGTATCCATGCTGTCATTGCTGAAGACTCCAGAGGCAAGCTGTTCATTTTGTGATGCTTCTCTTCCTATTGTTCAATGTTCACTTTATTTTGGAAGAGCAAGGTCATTGTCACTGGTAAACAAAATTCAAGGTGATTTATTGCTTTTCTGCTGATATTTAGATTTTGACTGCTGTGTATTATTGCTAAAAGCATAGGTTTCTATATATTTTCATGTATTTGGACGTTTAAACTGACCTGAACCAGAAAGGCAGAAAAAGTGGACAAAAAAAATTCTATGACTGTAAAGGCAATTTTAATTCTGGTAAAGGGCTGTAAAAGTTCATTAAGATCATTACCTTTTGAAACAAAACAATTTAAAAATTTCATTTCTCTTCTAATAAGATTCTAAGAATTTATAATAATCAGTAATGTTATGTGTAATTTCTTGTCAGTCTCAAAGCCTCTACCCCCAGCAAACATTAATTAAATTTCTTCTTATCCTTCTCCTGCCTTTCTCACCCTCTAACATGCACACATATACACACACACATACTCCACACACACAATTCTGCTCAAAATATTTATAACATTTTCTCTTGAATATTGGTACTATAATAGCAGTGACTCCAACCACATTGTTTTTAAAAAGTACAGCTAGGAGTACATATATAAACATATCTCAATAATCTCTTTTCACTATAAAAACACAGAATTTTCCCAGTCTTTGTATGTGAAACATCAAACTCCCAATGTCATTTTTCTGGTTTTCTTCAAAAGGTGGCAGTACATGCAATGCTATCATTCCTTCTATTAACTGCTTGATACTGTGCTAGGCTAAGACATACTACATGAGGGTGGAGATGGGTAATGGTGCCTGATCTTGGCCAGTGTAGATCCCATTACGGGGGATTAGGTTGACACTAATGGGGTTGATTCCGCAGCCTGTTCATCCTCTGTCTGCCAATAGTCAGAGTGAGCAGCCAGAGAACAGAATATCTGAGTATTCATGCCAAGACTACTGCAATAACTGAAGCTTGCTGCTCTCAGTGTCTCTTCAGCATAGAGGCAGAAGGTAACAGCAAACAAGAGAATGGCAGCAACAGGGTGTTCAGATTCATATGATGCCAAGGGGCCAACAATGTCAGGTGTCATGCTCTGTTGTCAATGCCTCTTGTTTAGGAAATGTTAATTCTCACCCAAGTATGATCTTCAAGCTATAAAGGTTGATTTAGGGGAAAGCCCAGGATTATCACAAATTCAACACATAATGTCTTCTGCTATGCATACAAAGCCTTTTTCCTACATTTGGTGTGCTGTATGTAAGATTACATTTATTGTTTTGTTTCTTTTTGGTTTTTTCTGGCACAAAACCTGGCAAAGAGATAGAATTTGTGCCCCAAATAGAAAGCTTCTATATACTCCTACATGAGCCTTCTTTGGTGCCAGTTGGTAAAGACACACCTGATACCCACTGCAGATACCAAGGGCCAATTCACAAAAGCAGTAAGAAAGTAAAAATGTATGTCCAAAAGCAGCTTCTAAATATGTAATTCCCCAAACTCTCAGGCTGTCACACAAGCATTTGACCATCTATAATCTTTATTTTTTAAGAGAAAAGGAAGAAGCTTTTTTCTTAAAGTCAGAGAACCAAAGTAATGGTGTCTTGATTGGCATTTTAGGTTCAAGTCCTTAGATGACCCTGTATTGTTGTCCCATGTGCCATGACTTGATGAGAAAGTTAAAACTACCACACTGTCTTGTTGGTATTACTTCAAATAAGAATAATATGTTCATCGTATCAGAAACTAACATTTTTTAATTTTTTAAATGTTTATTATGTGCCAATTACTTTACAAAATACTTTGTTCATTATTTTTGTGTTCAGTTTTGGATCTAAATATTTATATATTGTTTTAGCCTTTTCCTAGACACAGCGATACAAATTTTTGAGCTCCCACTTGGTTTTTGGTATAGCATCATGACTATAACAAAACACTTTTTTCCTATGATACGGAATATACTATTCAAGGAAACTGAAGAAGAAAGTGAGAAAAGCCTCTGACTTCCAGAGATTAGAATTCTAAATAGGAATTCATGCTATACTAAAAAGTCATATATTATGTGTGTGTGTGTATGTGTGTGTGTGTGTGTGTGTGTGTGTGTTTGTGTGTGTGTGTATGCCAAAAAATGTATATACAATTTTAAGAAAGAAAAAAACTGTATTAAAATTGTAATAGTATATACCAATAACAAAAGATAAATACAACTCATGTTTGAGTTCTGTAATTACAAGAGATGTTTGCTTAAAGTGGTTACTCTCAGTGTCAAGACAGTTCTGATTACAACAAACTACTGCTTCAGCAACGTTGACCAAAGTGTCCACTTATATCACTGCTCATGCTGTTTCAATTTCTTCCCAAAGTACTGCGAGTGTGGCCGGTTTTCTACAATACACCACATCCTTTAAGGTCTCTCATAGGTAGTAGTCAAGGGATGTTAAGTCAGGAGAATATGGGGGAAACTCAAATAACGTTCTCGAATTTCAAATAACACTTCAAAATGGTCTTGCATTCCTCAAAGGACATCTCTTACAATTTGTATAATTTTTTGGCACTCCCAGTGTATATAGCTCACTCCCTGTTAGTGGAAACTTAAGCAAACAGCACCATTAAGCAATCAACACAAAAACTGAAGAAATAATACTTTAACCAAAAATTAAAATAGAATCTCAGCATGTTATGCAGCTGCACATCATGTGAAACCTGACTTTACATGAGAGGTGTAGGGCCTCAAAGCAAGCTGACATTTGTTCATTTCTCAAGAAAGCTGAACACAAGTTTTGCCAGTACAGCTTCATCGACAGATGTGGATCCAAAACCATCTACATCCACTTTTCCTGATCCTGTCCTACTACATCATCTGATCCTAATGGTGCTAATGCAATGTCTACCCAGTAAACTTTCTACCCCTATAATAACAGTTTTAAGTGTTTATATGTGGGATTTTTTTCTAAGTTCCTTGAAGTTAAAAAACTTATGTTAGTTAAATTCATTAAGTTGAAAAGTTTATTGACTGTCATTTAAATTGCATACTGCATTCACAAATCTTCTTTTATAATAAAACTGTGTTGCATTAAGTTAAGTTTGTCTTTATTTGTCTTAGTTTTCTTTTAATTATGGTATTTTAATATTAATATAAAGGCAATCCAGAGTTTATGGTATGGTATGGTATGGTATAATATGGGGTATAGTATTAGCTAGGCCTATTTTTAATAGTAACTCTCAAGAAACCAGAAACTACATTTATCTGACATCTATCAATCCCCATGGGTGCTGGTTAATTGAAAGTCTACTGTATATACCTTTATACATTTCAATAAGGAGAGGTGCTAAATAAAACTCTATGTATAGTTCTTGTATTTGAGGTAAGAATGAATAAATACAGTCAACAAAATGTTCATAATTTCCCTAGATCTGTTCTTAAATAAAATTTAAGTTTTTTAAAAATAATAATTCACTACACCTAATTTTATTAATGTAGCAATTTCTAGTTCTCTTATTTCTTAAAAAAAATTATACATATAGGGCAGGAATAAGTATTTTAGTATGTTAAAAGAAGGAACAGTAAAATAGAAATTAAATATAGTTCTATGAATTTGGTAAGATCCCACACTACTGATTCCTTTTTTAAATGTTATAATGTCTTCATCATGTTTTCTTCTTCACTGCACCCTTATTATAACATATCGCACTCATTAATTTATCTGGTCTGCAATAAAGAGCCTTACCAGACAACTCAAGAATATATAAATGTGTGACTAGAATAAGATAATTATAAAGAAAGGTTTTCTTATAAAAGAGTTGAAATTTGTGCCCTTGGGGTCAAAATCAAAAGGGCACTTAACTTTTTCTTCCCATAGTTCTAAGAGCTCTATTAGAAACTGATACACAACTTTCTTTATGCTTTAGATGTTTTAACTGGCCAATGCCAGCAATTCAGTCCTCTTTTGTTATCATATGAATAATTGTTAACCAGGTATTAGAAAACTGAAAGGGAAAAAAGTGGGAAATGGCAGTATCATAAAGTAATAACTACAGGAAGCAGATGTTAACACAGGGCTGAAAGAACAATAAAGAAAAGTTGAAATTAGTGAAGTTTAGGCCCCATGGAACTGGCATTCAGATCTCTGAGAAGGGAGCACTGCTTAATGTTACTAAAGTTTTAGGAACTCAGAGGAAGGACCTAAGTAGTTGGGATTCAGAACTCAGAAGAGGATGTCTCTAATAAGGCTGGTTCTCTGCTGGAAACACTGTAACCTGGAATGTGCTGCTTCAATTATGGCAAATTGCTGCCATTAGGTGAAGAAGAATGGCACAGGAGACACTGACAAGAACAGAAAATGTCTTATTCTGCCTCTGACCCTCTAGTTTCCCTGTGGCACCCCTTAGTGGAAGAAACAAACAGAGGACATCATCAAGATGGTGGCAGGAGAAGAGACTCTTGAAACCATTCCTAGAAAATACAGCAAATTTAACAACTAAAATTCAACAAAGAAATCCTTAAGGAATACATGGCCTCCACTGAGAGATGCAGTCATAGTAAGAGAACACCTGAGGGACAGAAAAAGAGAGGTAAGTGGGAGAGAAGAGAAAGGAGCAGTGCAGAGACACATCGCCAACTATAACCCATAGATCGGCAAAGGAGAGAGTGAGGTGAGAGCCTGGGAGCAGGGGCCGAGGCACTGTGACCCCAAGCAAGTTGGACGTTAAGAACAAACAAAAGTCGAGGTGCAGGTGGCTGGAGTATGAGGCAGGTGGCCAGAGCACAGAAATGGCAACAATAGAGTGCAGTGAGCAATCAGAGTGCTGAGACAGTGGCCAGGACATGGGCATCTAGAGCACTGGCCTGGAACCAGCTGGAGTAAGGCACAGGTGGCCAGGGCAGGGTGGGGTGCCATGAGCATGGAGCTGGTGGGCAGAGCAAGGCATGGGCAGCCAGAGTGGTGCACCAGGGGCTGGAGAGGAACATGGTTCTGGACGAGTTGGGGCCCCAGCAGAAATGCTGTGCATCCTTGGACACAGGGCTTGGCTGCTCCCCCTTGTTCTCTCCCAGGACTTGCACCCCACACCACCACCAATTCCATCCAGTGCCTACATGTTTGGCTACAGTCAGGAAGCCACCATTGCCCTGTGCTGCAAACAGACCTGAGCCTATCCCAGCAAACTCATGCCAATCCTTCCAGCTGAAAAAAAAAAACAAGGGATGCAGAGAAACTGTGAAGCACAGGTGTGGCAGCTTCTGCCTGCCCTGAAATCTCAGAGGCATAGATTGCCATCACCCACCATATCCTCACAAAGCAGAGGTGCCCTGAGACCAAGGTGGCTGGGTCAAAGAATAGAATCTCATCTTCTAGGAAATTTCCCAATATGAGAAGATAGAATAAGCAAGAGAAAATATTGTAAAATGCTGCAGCAACACCAACCTGGAAGCAAAAAGAAAGACCTTTTCATATCTACCAGGGTAGAAGTACTTATGTCCAGGATAACAAACACTTCAACAGCAGTGAGTACTCTAGAGAACAAAGCTGCTCAGAAAAAGTGAAAAATATCCAGAAAAAGAACTTAAAGATATAGAAATATATGAGCTAAGTGACACAGAATTCAAAATTGTGAAGACATTCAAAGAGATTAAATAAAGGCAGATAAGCACAGAAAGAGGCTAAACACTCTCAGACAGGAAATCTGTGAGCAAAAGGAATACTTTAACAAAAAAATTGAAACTATAAAAAAGAACTAAATATAAATTCTGGAGGTAAACAACACAATAAAAGAAATGAAAAATGAAATAGTAGCAAAGGAAGCAAAACTGACAAGCTGGAGAAAATAATTAGTGATATCAAAGATAGAAATATGGAAATATCTCAGAAGGAAGAGAGAGAGAGAGAGACCTGAGAGTAAAAAGAAATGAAAGATCTCTACAAGAGCTCTCTGATTCCATAGAAAGAGCAAAATAAGAATAATGGGTATTTCAGAGGGACCAGAGGATGAAGAATTTGCTCAAACAAATAGTAGATGAGAATTTCTTGAATCTATGGAAAGAACAGGAACTTCAAATCCAAGAAAGAAACAGAACCCCTAGCTACCCAAATTCTAGCAATTCTCCAATGCACATTATACTGAAGATGTCAAGGACAAAGACAAAGAAGAATCCTCAATGTAGTGTGGGAGAACACTATAACTTATAAAGGAAAGCCCATCAGAGTGTCTTCAGACTTCTCAACAAAAACTCTACAAGAAAAGAGGAGGGTGGAATCAAGTATTCAAAACATTGAAAGAGAAAAATTACCAGTCAAGACTAATCTATCCAGCAAAGTTATCCTGTAGATATAAAGGAGGAGTAAGAACTTTTCAGGCATACAGAAACTGAAGGAATTCTTTAGTACAGGGCAAGTATTTCAGGAAATACTGAAGGAGGCTATTAGATCTGAACCAAAAAGTCAAAATAAATGAGGAAAAGTTGGAACAACAATAGCATAAAAGGAGAGGAAGTAAAGTCTTAAACCTCCAAACAAGAATGGAGGTAAGAAGCATGCTTAAGAAAAGGAACCACTGCATACATAACACTATCTTTTTCATAAACTTTATGGTAACTCCTGAAAAAACACTCAGAGCTAAGACACAAAACCAAAAAAATATGGAAACAGAAGGAAAAATCATATAACACCATCTAACAAAAGTAACTGACAATGAGAAAAAAAGCAAAGAACAAATCAAGACACCAAGCTACCAGAAAACAAAAGATAATATGGCTATCAGAAATCTTCAGATATCAATCATTATCCTAAATGCAAATGGACTGAACTCAGCAATAAAAAGGCACAGGGTAGCAGACTGGATTAAAAAACAAACCCCATCCATATGCTGTCTCCAAGAGACACACCTCAGGCACAGGACAAACACAAACTCAAATTGAAAGGGTGGAAAACAATACTCCAAGCAAATCACATCAAGAGAAAAGGAGGAGTAGTCATATTTATATATGATAAAACAGATTTTAGGATAAAAAAAAACATAATAAGGACAAAGATAAACATTTTATAATGATAATGGGGACAAAGCAACAAGAAGACATGGCACTCATTAATATATACTCCCAATCAGAAAACACCAAAATTTACAAAGCAACTACTAACAGATACAAAAGGAGAAACTGGCAAAAATACGATGATAGTAGGGGACCTAAACTTCCCCTTGAAAACTATTGAACAGATCATCCAAACAGAAAATAAATAAGGAAATATGAGCATTAAATGATACATTACAGCAACTGAATATAATTGACATTTACAGGACACTCCATCCTACAATTCAAGACTACACATTCTATTCTAGTGCACATGGAACATTCTCAAAGATAGACCATATGCTGGGACACAAAGCTAGCCTCAGCAAATTCAAGATTGAAATTATACCAAGTGTAATCTCAGATGACAAAGCTTTGAAATTGGAGTTCAATGGCAAAAAGAGAGCAGAAAAAAGCACACATACATGGAATTTAAACAACATGTTATTTAAAAAATAACTATCAAAGAAGAAATAAAAGGAACTTTAAAAATATATAGAAACTAATGAGGATGAAAATACAACATACTAAATTACTGGGATGCAGCAAAAGCAGTAATAAGAGGGAAATTTATATTACAACTGACCTATGTCAAGAAACACACACATACAAATCACAAGTAAACAACTGTCACCATAAACCAAAATTAATTTAAAATGGATCAGAGAACTTCACATAAGACTTGAAACAATAAAGTACATAGAAGAAAGCATCAGTACTAAACTTATGAACCTTGGGTTCAGAGAGGACTTTATAGTTTATAGTTCATAAACTTAACCTCAAAGGCAAGGAAGTGAAACCAAAAATAAATTAATGGAACTATATGAAACTAAAAAACTTCTACACAGTAAAATAAATCATCACAAAGGGAAGAGACAACCAACCAAATCGGAGAAATTATTTGCAAACAATGCCTCTGATAACAGGGCTAATATCTAAAATATACAAAGAACTCATTGAACTCAACAACAACAAAAAAAAACACGAGTCCAATTAAGAAATGGCCGAAGGACCTGAACAGACACTTCTTCCATAGAAACAGCCAACAGATATGTGGAAAAAATGCCCAACTTCACTAGCTATTAGAGAAATGCAAATTGAAACCTTAATGAGATACCACCTCACACCTGTTAGAATGGCTATTTATCAATAAGACAAGGAATAACAAGTGTTGGAGACAATGTGGAGAAAAAGGAACTCTCATTCTGCTGGTGGGAGTGCATAGTGGTTATACTATGGAAGACAGTATGGAGTTTCCTCAAAAATTAAGACTGGAATTACCATATGACCCAGCAATCCCTCTTCTGCGTATCTACCTAAAAATATTTAAAACCTTAGTCCGCAAAGATATATACCCCAGTGTTTCTCACAGCACTGTTCATGCTGGCCAAGTCATGGAAACAACCAAACTGTCCATTGATAATGACTGGATAAAGAAACTGTGGCACATATACACAAGGGAATATTACTCAGCCATCAGACAAGATGAAATACAGCCATTGGCAGAAAAATGAATGGACCTTGAGATCATCATGCTAAATAAAATAAGTCACATAGGAAAAAAAATCAAGCACTATACAAAAGGAAAAAAAGCTTTAAAAGAAAAATTAAGAAATTTTTACCATATATTATATGTTTTAGAGCACATGCCAATATAATGTTTGTGTAAAAGAGTCTGCCAACGGGGAGAGGACAGTTAAAATTATATATTTGGGAGGCCTTAGCAGACAATAGCAATCGAAGATTCTGACAAATGTCCCTACAAAGGCATTCAGTGTAACATTTATTTATAATAAAAAATTTTGAAATAATGTAATAAAGATTGAGAAAATAACACAATATCAGTAAAAAGAAAATCAGGTTGATTTCTATCCTACAGATATTATCACATTTTCTCTAATTAGACAAAGTTAGTGTGTGATGATAACCATTATTTGACTCTGGAACCAAATTAATGATTGTGACTAAGAAAAAAATGTATGTAGCTTATAAATGGTTCATTTATGCTCATATAGACTATTTATGGGATTAATAAGGCTAATTTAAAATAATCTAAAATAATTTAAAAGACTGTCTAAAGAATTAAATTAGTGGCATCCACTATTCAAGAGAAAGCTTTGTGTAAATGGAAAACTACTCAAAGCACAGGTGCATCAAAATTAGGGAGATTTGGCACATCCTGGTTAACATTATGGTCCAATAGCAGTTAATGTCAGAGAGCTTCAGACTTAAGTATAAAATATGGACCTTCTACTCATTCACATTTAGACAAAATTATTCTATTCTGTCTTCATGTATTTCCTGTGTGGTTTTATTTGAAATCATTCCTAAACAATATGTTTCAGATGTGAGAGATTAGCTAGTAAGTGCCAGTGTATATTTGTATTATTGACTCAGAGAATCAGACAATGAAGTTGTCACAAATCTTTTTGTTTTTAACAGCTAAAGTAAACAAATTTATTATCTCATCTTTCTTTAACTCAAGAGTCTTGGTTGACTCGACTAGTTTCTCTGCTTCAAGTTTCAAAAGAATGAAATCAATGTATGGACCATTGGACTTATTGGAAGGCTCTAGGAAGAATCCACTTCCAAATTTACTCAGGATTCTACTGTACATTAATGATAGAATTCATTTCCTTGTGACTGTTTCCTCATTGGCTGTTAGCTGAGAAGAGATCTTTGCTCCTATAGGCTGCCCACATTTCTTCTTTACTTTCCATGTGGTCCCCCTCCAGCAATTGATTTTCTCTTCCGCTTCAGATCTAACTTCCCTTTCTCACCTGTCCCTGACTGATGTTCCTGGCTTTCTCTTCTGCTTTTAACTGTTTGTATGATTACATTGGACCCACCCAGATAATTCAGGTTAATCTCTTTATTTTAGTCAGATGATTTTGTTTCTTTTAATAATGCTGTAATTCACCTTTCCCTAACTTCTCCACCTGACCTCAAAAGTAAATTACTTAACATTTTGAAACAAGTCTAGATGAAGTAAATTCAGTGACTTCTCAATTACATATTTTTAATTATTTTCTTTCAGCACATTTCAGTAGTTGAATAAGATTCACCCATATTCTGATACTCATCTGCTTTTATTTTATTAAACCATTCACATGAAGTCACCATTATTTAATTATTTTTATCTGGATGTCACAACATAATATATAGTCTTAAAATTGCAATATAGTGAGGTCTCTTACATCTACAAGTCTTTCAGTCTTTTAGTTAGTACTTTGGGTATGACTGGAGAAATTCCTGCTGTCCTTCCTAATGTTTAGTAGTTGTGGAAGTGAAATAAGTTTGTATACCCTTACAACATTAGCTAGAAATAATTTTTGATAAAATACTTTGTATTAGCCTTTTTGCACTCCAAGTTAGTACTACTTATTCCTTGATTAAAATATTAGCATAGACTTCCAGACTCTCAAAATTCTTTATTCTAAACAGAAGACTTATAAAGAAAATTAATAGAAGATATACTTCCTCCTAAAAGGAGTTATCAAAAAATAATGATGAATTAATGATAACTATGTGGTAATAAAAAAGAATTAGTAAATAACGTATAGAAGCATTATACATTAGAATAAACTTGAGGTTTAAAAGAAAATGATATTTTTCTGACAGCGTTTCATTCCCCATTCTCTCCAACCTGCCCTAAACCAGTCATCCTCACAGAAGACAAGGGGGAAACAAGAAAAGAGAGAAGAAAGATAAATATAACAGAAAGTTTCTTATTTATGTAGTATATTTTAGATAGCAGAGAAGCAAAAAAGACAGGACAAAATCATCCTCTTTAAAAATTATTCTCCCTGTTTCTAACATACAATTTTCTTGTTGGGTGACAATTTTTTCAATTACATTTGACATACAATATTACATGGGTTTCAGGGTTTCAGGTGTACAGCATAATGGTGAGTCATTTATATAACTTTAAAAATTCTCACTCTTGATACATCTGATTCCCGTTGACACCATATATATTTATTACAATGTTATTGACTGTATACCCTATGCTGCGCTTCACATTACTGTGGCTATGAATTTGTACTTCTTAATTTCTCAACCTTTCTCACCCACTCCTCCAGCTCTCCTCTCCCCATCTCACTAAATCTGGTACCCATTCGATGCTATATATGGTTACTGCAACATTATTGACTATATTCCCACATTATACCCTACATCCCCATAACTCTTACTTTGTAACCACCAAACTGAACTTCCCAATCCCTTCCCCTTATTTACCTCCTCCCCTAGCCCTCTTCCCATCTGTCAACAAACCAAATGTTTTCTATATCTATGAATATGTTCTTATTCCACTTGTTTATTTTCTTTGGATTTCTCCTACAAGTAAAGTCAACTTGTATCTGTCTTCCCCTGATATTCCACTTGTAACTAACTGTTGATAGATATGTAGCTATTGCCATTTTATTAATAATAATTTTGCTCCCCCGCACCTCTCCACCCCCATCTTAAAGAAGTTCCTCTAACATTCTTTGTCATATTGATTTGGTGGTGATGAACTCCTTTAGCTTTTTCCTGTCTGGGAAGCTCTTTATCTGTCCTTTAATTTTGAATGTTAGCCTTGCTGGATACATTAATCTTGGTTGTAGATCCTTGGTTTTCATCACATTGAATATTTTCTGCCAGTCCCTTCTGTCCTGCAAAGTTTTTGTTGAGAAATCTGCTGTCAGTCATGTAGGTGCTCCCTTATAAATTACTATTTGCTTTCTCTTGCTGCATTTAATATTATCTTTTTGTCTGTAACTTTTGCTATTTTAATCATAATGTGTCTTGGTGTAGGCCAGTTTGGGTTTATCTTGTTTGGGACACCCTATGCTTCCTGGGCTTGTATGTCTACTTCCTTTGCCAGGTCAGGAAAAATTTTAGTCATTATTTTTTCAAGTAACTTCTCAATTCCTTGTTGTTATTTTTTACCCTTCTTGTACTCCTATGATGCAAAAGATGCTTGATGTTGTTTCAGAGGTTTCGTATATCTTCATTTTTAGGATTTTTTTTCTTTTTGTTGTTCTGATTTGATGTCTGTTACCTTTACTTCAAAATCACTGATTCGTGCCTCTGCTTCATCTAGTATGGTGATTACTTTTATTCCATTCTTCATTTCAGTTATTGTAATCTTTTTCTCTGCTTGATCTTTTTTTATGGTCCTATGTCTTTCTTTATTCTTGCTCTCTCTCTGCTGAAATTATCACTAATTTCTCTGATCATTTTTATAATCATCGTATTGAGCTCTTTGATAGTTTTTTTTAACTTCATCCCATTTACTGTAATTTTCTGTTGTCTGAGTTTATTTTGAGCTGTATTTCTTTGTTTCCTTATTCTGGTAGCCTCTCTGCTTATAGATATTCTGCTCCTTAACCCAACACTCACTGCTATAGTTTCTTTGGGGTTCACTGCTAATATTGGGTGGGCAGAAGTCTAGAGCGGGGTAGGATGACCAGTATTTGAGTCTTCGTTTTTTGCCTGGAGCTTTGGGGCCATGTGGGCACAATGGGCTTATGCCTTTCTGTTGTCAGTTTGCCCTGATATCTCTGTCTTGAGCCTTGGGGTCAGCAATCCTATATGTTGGTTCTTCAGACTGTGCTGGTGTGGGCCAAGAAATGTGCCTGCAATCCTCTTGCTCCTTTTTCCAGAACCAGAGCAAGCTCATGCTGCAGCTTCTCACCACCCCAATTGCTCCCTTTCTTTTGCTCCTCCTCCTCTCAGAGCTGGAGTAAAGTCTCTCACACCCAGTCTGTACCTCCTGGGGGCCGAAGTGAGGCCCGGTTGCAGTGTCTCACGGCCCCTGCCTCTGGGCCTCCTTTTATCTGTCCTACAGACTGACTGAAGTCTGGAATGCTCACCAGCTGCCTTTTTTCTTCTCCCCCGCAGCAGTAGAGTTTCAAGCAGGGACCGACACACAGCCCGCACCTCTGCACTTTCCCTTTTTTCTCCTCTATTTGCCCCTCTGCCCACCTGCAGGTACTTTGATGTGACAAACAGGTCTCTTAGCTGTGTTTGTGTGTTGCATAGGGAGTCCTTAGTTGAGTTATAGATATTTTATTTGTTGCAATATCCAGGGGAGTTTTTAGGGGTCCCTCTCCCTCTCGTACTGTAGTTTTGTTGTTCCTCTTCTAACATATAATTTTAATAGCTTCATAAATTAATCTCAGGGCTCATATAATTTACTTTACGTGTCATATCTCCTCTAACTTGCAAACTATCTTTCTTGCTACTACAGATAATAAAATTTTTAAAATACATATATTCATATTTATTAGTCTCACTATAAACATAGAACTATCCAATTCTTTAAATTATTTCTGATTCTCTATTACATATCAGATATATAATAGTTTTCCCAGAGACACTTTTTAAATTTTCTTTCATATATTGAAGTGAAAAAAATAAAATTCTGTATAAATTGATTCAGAATATTCTCTTCATTATGTCAAAAATATTGAGAAGTTATCATTCATGTATGTGCAGATACTATACATAATAAATCTCTGAGCAATAGCGCTGTTTCACAATTTTGTAATGGCAATTCTCGTTAATTATTATATATATTTCTAGTAATTCTAAATTCACCCCAGGCTTATGAAAACACCATCAGTTCTCTTCAAGTAGTACTAAAATGTTCTTAACACCTATAAACGTCACAGAATGCAGAAGAAACTGGTCATAATATTTCAGAGCTAATTTACCAATTCACAAATAGAATAAAACTGAATGACTGGAGAAAGAAAGAACCGAAAAACAACTGTCCCTTAACCTCAAGTTCTTAAAATTAAAAAAATAAATAAAAAGAGAGGAACAAGCTAAGTAAAACACCCAATGGAAATTAAGTATTTATTTTATTTATATACTTGTTGAATGAATTCAATAGTCACTACTGATCTTATTTTCTGTGCATGATGTTATATAAAACACAAAGAAATAAGAGAAACATCTTATTCTTAAGAAATAAAATTTAGCTAAAGAATCAAAACATTAGAATATAAATGGATATTCTAGAAAAAAAAAACATTGATACCATAAAAAAGACACATAAATGTATATGTGGTTATTGCAGATTGAAATTCAAAATAAAATGATTTGACAGAGGCAAATAAAGATTTATTTAATCATATAACCCACCTCATTAAGAGAATTTTTATATGTTGTAGATTTTTTGCTAATCCCAGATAATATCAAGCAATCTCTACCTTTTACATGTAACCTAATTTTTAAACCATTTTGTTTGTGCTATATTTGAGTATGAACCATTTGAGTATGAACCAGAAGTTAGAAAAGTTTAGGAAAAGAACTATTTAGTTATATCAGGAGATGGCAGAGAAGGTGTCAAATCAAAAGTGACATTTGAGCCACTCTAAATGATGAATAGGAGAGTATGCTGAGCAGAAGAAACCACAAGTCAACAAACAGGCATATAATCTTGGTCATTCCCTATGCTTGTCTCTTGGAAAACATGTGCATAAGTGTTGCAAATGCTGCAAAAATAAATAAGAATTGGGTCATGAATCATTTGTATTCAACGTTAAGAATTTTTAAATTTTTCATATGAGCTTTGTGGAATCACTGAAGACTTTTAAGACTGGATTGGTAGAATTTGCAATTTAAAAGATCAGGCCAGTGGTATGGCAGAAAATAGACTAGATAACGTAAAGAGAAAAGAGTCAGGAAGGGTGTTAGACACCTCTGATGAGATGCTTCAGGTCCTGTCAATCTCAGGTATCTCTGCATTGCTCTGTCTGACCTCAGACATTTAGTCTGAGAGCATTTTCTCACGTGGCCTTGTCTGGCCATATCCCTTGTGTGTCTGGTCCTGAGGCATTTCTTTTGATTTTTGTAGTCCCACTTGATACCCACTTTTATGGGACCCAAAAGTTTGAAGGAGTTTCCTGGTGGTGTAGTGGCTAGGCTTCGGTGCAGTCAACACTGCAGCCTGGGTTCATTTCCCAGCCAGGGAACTACCCACATTAAAAAAAAAAAAAAAAAAAAAAAAAAAAAAGGTCCTGGAAAAATCTTTGACTCATAAGAGATAGGAATAGGTTGATAAATTCTTCTAACATTTCCTTAACCTCTCCCCTTACCAATCTTTAAATGTGGATTACAGAATTCTCAGGGGTTGGCATCTCAAGGTCTAGCAGTCACATAGTGGCAGCCAGCTAAGTATTATGTTCACTGATTGGTTCTCTTTCCTACCCTGCTTTACTCCTCCTCACTCCCACTCCTTGTATTCCATTAAAAAAAACATTACCAGGGAATTTATTTTAACCATAGCAATAAAGTGGGAAGAGAATGGGTTTAAGAGGTATTAATAAGAAAAAACTCAAGACAACCTGGAGACCAACAGGTTGTGGTAAGTAAGTAGTAGACAATAGGCTAGAGCAGATTGTAAGATGGTAGGGTGATGTATTACAGAGTTGTACCATTAAACCAAATAACGAATACAGCTTTGGAATGTAGAAATAAGTTCAATTTTAAATATAAAACAATTTATCATTGAGAAGAAGCAATCAAAAAGACTACTGGAAATACAAGTTTGGAGTTCAGAAAAATTTGGGAGTCATCGGCTTTAGATGTCAGATGAACTCACAATTAGAGAAGAGGATTGAGGATAAAACTCTTCAGTAGTCTATTAATAAGGAACACGGAGTAAGAAAAGAACACTGAACAAGAAAAATCATGGGAGTTCCCTGGTGGTGTAGTGGCTAAGGCTTCGGCGCTGTCAACGTTGCAACCTGGGTTCAATTCCCAGCCAGGGAACTACCCACGTTAAAAAAAAAAAAAATAGAAAAAGAAAAATCAGAAAGAGTCTTACAAAGAGTTGCAAATAAAGACTAAAGAGAACAAGAAATAATACAGGCTTGGAAGAATTTCAAGAAGAGAGGGACAAACCACATTAAATGTGGAAATAAGATTAAATAAGATAAAGTGGAAAGTGTCAAGCTGATTGAAAGAGGATGTCATTGTTGACTAAACAAGAGCATTTTCAGAAGTGGAATACAGTGAGAAATGAAGCCCATAGAATAAAAATAATAACTAAAAAAAATGAAATGAGCCAGGGAAACTATAAAATAACATGTAGGTAAACATGTAACAGACATTTCCCAGTCTCTCTCTCTCGTTCCATCAAGACTTCCTCTACTAGTAACTTGCAGATATTTAAAAGGAAAGAGGCCTGGCTGGCCAGGCTCCACTGGAAAGAGTGAGAGAGTGAGTGAGTGAGAGAGACGGAGACAGAGACAGAGAGAGGATGGACTTGAGCCTTCCATTGTTCTCCTAGAGAGTGACTATTGCTATTATTATTGGCAATTGTTTCACCTTCTATTTTCCACTGACAATATTCCCTGTTTTAATCCCTTTATTGAAATGGTGCCATCAGGATAACTTATTTATTGTTTCATTTTGAAGGTATACCATATTTCTATTATGGTATTTGTCCACGGCATTTATTTATCTATTTATTCATGGGGGGTATTTTTACTGAACACTGGAAAAATGTTAACCTCCAGAGTAGAGCTGCATTTAAATAAGCAGAGCCATTTTTCATTTTTCACAACTGTACTGGGAACATACATCCAGGATATGCATAATACTCTTGGAACAAACAAATCTTTGCTACCACCTCCCTACTCCACTTTCTACCCCTTACCCTAGACTTAAAAAAGTCTAGCATATTTCTCTCTTTCTCTTCTTTTAATTGTCCAGGACATATTTTGCTTTCATAGTTCTAATTCAAGTATTGATGCCCCATTCAAGGGTTTGTTTAGTACCTAAGCAAGTAAGTAAAGTATAAAATAAACAAAATTATATGTTAACATACTTGAAAATGGTATGTTCTTTACTAAGAAAGAACATTTATTGAAGATGAAAGACTTCTACTTTAACATGACTCAAAACAATTAGAAATTATCATTATGCAAACGAAATATCAAAAAAATTATTTATATGATTCCCTCAGTTCTTATTTCAATACAATTAGACAGGGTTTTATTCTGTTATTGAACAGATTGGACTGATATGGAACATCACTGTGAGTAGTGTAACTAATACAGAAGAACATTAAATAATTCTTGCAGTTTCTTTTCCCAGGAAAAAACAAACCTGAACACATTGGTATGTTAGAAACTATGTACAGAGCATGCAGGATCAAGTTTAGTAATAATTTGTAAGGAGTAAAATAATATTGCTTGGTTATTCCAACAAAAATAAAATAAGTTGGCTCTGATCTATAAGAATGTATTTGAACATGTTCTATGACTCTGACAGAAATGAGAAAGAAAACCCAAAGTAAGATAAAATTACAGGACAGAAACACAGGAAAACCATAATAAAGATGTTTGATCTGTTCAGGAATAAAGAAGAAAACTAAATTTCAATAGTACTAAATCATACTAAAATACTAGAAGTCTGTCTGGTTCAATAAGAAATGTAGTTCTTGCTTAATAAAGAAAAGCAAAGTTCAAATTTATGATATGTAGATATGGTCAGCTTTCATTAAACTAAGACTAAAAAAAATCAAGGGCCTCATAAAAAAATGCCAGTGTTGAGGAGCTACAGACTTCCACAAGGGTTAATTAAGGGACTCCTAAAATATTCCTTGTGGATATGGTTAGAAAATATGCAACAAAATACTAGCAAATCTTATTTCAGCAACATAAAAATGATTATACACCATAACCAAGTAGAATTTATCCCAGGAATGCAAGGTTTGTTCAACATACAAAATCAATCATTGTAATAGACTATATGATTAGACTGAAAAAAATTATATATATAATCATCGCAATATATGCAGAAAAAAATTATTTGAAAAAAAATCCAACATTCTTTCCCAATAAAAGCACTGAATAAATTAAGAATAAAAAGTAACTCCTAAACCTGATTAAAAACTTTTTTACTATGATCAGAAAAGACAAAGGTTATCTGTTCTTACTTCTATCGAACATTGTATTAGAAGTTTTAGACAGGGCAATTGTGCAGAAAAAGAAATAAAAGATATCAGTATCGAAAACAAAGACATAAAATTATATCCATTCTCAGATGGCATGATCTTATACACAGAAAATTCTAAAGAATCCACACAGAAACTTCTAGAACTAATAAACCTGCACAGTAATGTTGCAGGACACTAGATCAATTGCATTTTTATATAAATTTACAATAGCATCAAAAGAAAAAAATAGGAATAAATTCAGCAAGAGAAATGTAAAACATACACTGTAAACTCTTTAAAGATGATAAAGACCTAAATAAATGGAAAAATATTTTATGTACATGGATAAGAAAATCAAATATTGTTACATTGGTGTTATGCCTTGAATTGTGTCCCCCTAAAATCTCTATATTGTAGTCCTAACCCATAGCACCACCAAATGTAACCTTATTTGAAAATGGAGTCATTAGAAATATATTATTCAAATTTAAGGTGAGGTTACATTGGAATAAGATGGGTTCCTAATTCAATACATGTGCTGTCCTTTTAAAAAGCATGCCATGTGAAGAGAAAGAGATGCATGTAGAGGGAAGACATTGTGAAGACATGGGGAGAATGCCATTTACAAGCAACCTCAGAGATTGCCAATAAACCACCAAAGACTGGGAAAGAATATGGGACAAATTTTACTTTATAGCTTTCAGAAGAAACCAATTCTGCTGGCACCTTGATCTCACACTTCTAGCTTCCAAAACTGAGAGAAAATAAATTTCTGTTGCTTAAGCCAGTCCAGTTGTAGTACTTAGTACTGTAGTGTCAGGAAAAAACACAGTTGGCAATGCTCCCCAAATTGAGCTTCTGATCCAATACAAGTCTGATAAATATTCCAGCTGCCTTTTCCAGATAAATTGACAAAAAAATCCAAAAATTTTATGTAGCAATTGCACAGAACCCAGTATATTTAAAACAATCTTGAAAAGAAAGGAAGGTTTTCCTCCTCTCAAACATACTACAGAATCACAATAATCAAGAAGAATGTGGTACTGGCATAAGAAAAAAAAACATATAGCCCAATGGAATAGATTGAACATACAGAAATAAATTCTTAAGTTTTCTCCAACTAATTTCAACAAGGGTCCCAATGTAATTCAAAGGGGAAAGACCAATCTTTTTAACAAATTGTTCCGTGACAAATGGATATCCATTTGCAAAAGAATAAAGTTGAATCCCTACTTACATAAAAAAATAACTCAAAAGGATCATGAGGCTAAACATAAGAGCTAAAACTATAAAACTATTAGATGAAAATGTAAGGGTAAACCTTCATGATCTTGAATTAGGTAATCGTTTCCAGATACGGCATTTAAAGCACAAGCAACAAAAGATAGAGTAGATAAATAGGACTACATAAAAGTTTAAAACTTTTGTGATTTTGTTTTATATTCAGTCCTATCATATGCACACACGTCTCATATTTTTTAATCATAGGTGAAAAAGTTATTAAACACAAAAATGTATAATTACTTATCATCCTCACATATAGCACAATTATTTTTACTATAACATCTGCTTCCAATTTTATTCCTATCCATATAAGTAAAATTATCATACACACAAATTTACATATTGTTATAATAACAAATACAATGAAATGAACCAAGTAATTGAAATGACAATCCAATGAATGAAGAACATATTACAATTATATAACCCAATGAATGGAAGACTATATTGTAATTATGTATCTGATAAAAATTGTCTACAATATATAAAGAACCATTGCAACTCAATAATAAAAGACAAATTTTAAAATTGATGTTAAATTAGACATTTTTACAAAG
This sequence comes from Lyroderma lyra, assembly GCA_004026885.1. NCBI lineage: Eukaryota > Metazoa > Chordata > Mammalia > Chiroptera > Megadermatidae > Lyroderma > Lyroderma lyra. The sequence goes on along the minus strand of PVJL010006338.1, from coordinate 39,674 downwards.
AAGATACACAAGTGTTCAATAAACTCATAAAAAGTTTTCAATACTATTAGTCATTGGGGAAATTTATATCAAAAAGTGCAATGCTACTTTGTATCCACTGAGATGATTACAGCAAAAAAGACAGATAATAACAAGTGTTAGGATATGTAGAAAATGGAATCCTCAGACATTTCTGATGTAAATGTAAAATGTTACAGATGTTTTAAAAAGCAATTTGCCAGCTTTTCAAAAGTTAAATACAAAGTTGTCATACAAGTATGATCTAGCAATTTTACACCAATGAAAATACATGTTCACACAAAAATATGGACCTGAATGTTCACAGCAGCATTATGTATAACAGCCAAAAAAGTGAAAACAACACAAATGTCTATCAATTGATAAATATATCATTAAAATATAGTATATGCAGGCAATGGAATATTATTCAGCCTTAAAAAGGAATAAATACCTGATATTTGCTACAACATAGAAGAACCTTGAAGACATTATGCTAAATAAAAGAAATCAGACAAAAAGACCATGTATCGCATGATTACATTTATATAAAATGTCTAGCCCAGGTAAATCCATAGAGACAGAAACTTAGATTAGCAATTGTCAGGAGCCAGAGAAAGGGGTTAATAGGAAATGATTGCTAATATGTAAGGGGTTTATTTTGGCAGGATTAAAAATATTCTGGAGTTAGATGGTGATGGTTGTACAACGTTGTCAATATTTTACACTTACATACTTGCATAATACAAGTAAATTATCTATTTTACAATTAATAAGTAATAATACTAATAATAAATAAACTAATGACCACACTGGGCACTACCCCAGACCTATGAAATGGGAATTTCTAAAAGTAAGCTAATTGTTAACTTTTGGGCAGCTCATAAATAAATTTTACAAAAGGTACAAATAGCCGATTTCCTTATAGTGAAGTATTTGGGACTCTTTACATAATTACTTTGAGACAGCTCCTTCCCATATCAAGATTACTTTTTTACCTTAAGGAGAAAATGTTACAAATGCTCAAAAATATTTAATAACTTATCATCCTACTCCCATAACATAATAATTTTTAACATTTCCTTTGATCTTTATCTTTTCCCATAAAAGTGCAATTATGATACACACAAATTTATATATTTTATTAACATATAATTATAATGTGCTAAAATTAACAACTAAATGCTCTATTAGTCAAGTTAATACTGTTTTCATAATACATATAATGCTAAAATTAGAATGTCAGTACACATCCATTTTCTTTCTGCTGTAGATTTCTTCCTTTAAATTATCTTCCACAAGTGGGATTTTTGAGCCAAGGGCTTTAGTGTTTGTATGGCATATAATTCACCTTTCCAGATGGAGTTGTGCTAATATATGTTCCATTGGCATTCATGCAAAAATGTTGTTATACGTCACAAATGTATTATATGATCATGACCATTTTTTCCACTAGTTTAGTGGTATTTTAACAGTATTTGTAGATCAAAGCTCTATTATTTGTGTTGGTGGTGGTGGTGTTTACACAGGAGTGATTTTAGGTCCTCCCACAGCTTTGTTCATCTAGTGCCAAATGATAATATGCAACCATAATAATAGATTAATTAAACTAACAGTACTACGGAATAATTTTTAATACTGTCTGTTTTGAGAATCATCACAGCCAAACCTTCCAACCTCCATACTGCATTCACAAAGTCTTCATTAATGGGCCACATTAAATTTATTTGATAGCCACTCTGTGGCATTGACAGAGTAATGCTGAGTAAAACAATGAAAACTGTAAAAATCAACTTCTCCCATAGGGGATCCCTTCTCACTTAATGTACTTAATGGCTCTCTTTCTCCCCATCTAATTTTTTATTTTTATTATTTTTAACATTTTATTATAAAATAATACATATTATTATAACAAGTAAAACAATGCAAAAATATATAAATTGCTAAAATCACTTATCCATTCCTCTTCGTGGTCATGCCATTCAAATCCCAACTTCATGATGGTGAATATTAACAGCCTAGCTCCTTCAGTTCTTCTCTTCATGTTTATGCAAGCACTACAGAAATGTTTAGCATCATCTTCTTTTAAAGACTGCTAAAATTCTCGTAATGATTCCGTAAGGTCCCTATGAAATATCTTCAATTATTTTTATTTACATAAATGACTAACCAATTAAAGTGTTAATCCTTTTTAAAATTAATTTATTGTTAACAGTTGTAAGTTAGAAATTAAATTCTAACAACAGAATTACAAACACTGATCAGTGGATAGAAGAAGATTGTGGCTAGGTGTAGTAGGGGAAGGGGTAGTATGTGGCTTTTCAGAACCTCAGAAATATCTTTGACTTCTTATCCTTTCTTGTGTATAAGGCAGTTTTTGAGAATTCTTATTCACTACATGGTCTGGAAAGTTTCGGTTTACTAAAAGATTTTGGTATAACCTCACATTTACATATGAGTACATAGATAAATATGTACCAGGTGACTCTTTCACCCATTTGCAGAGGATACTAGTCTCTGCATGTTACTGAAGAGCTACACGTGTTCATCAATGAAAAGTGTCTTTGTTGTTTACATGATGACTTTTCATGAGGACAAACCAAGTGGAAAATTGCATGTAATGTATTAAACAATAGAGATCATTATTAGATAATAGAAAATAATGAGGAAAGAATGAGGTAACACAACAGTGATGTTAGCTACTCCTCTCACCTCATCTGCCCCAGGTGGTATGTGGGAGGACAGAATGCAGAGAGCATGTAAACTTTGTTTTTTCTGTATCTTTTAAGCTCACACCTGCTTATTACACCACTATACATTTTACTGTATAGCTTTATTGAAAAAATTACTTACTGGGATCAGAGATAAAAATAAACTCTGACAACATTACATACAAAACATTAATAATAGTCTTCTTTGTAACAAAATCAAAATTCAAAATTACCATGGAAAAAAATACCATTGTTCTGGAAAAAGTAATGGAGACAGTTTAAGCACTGAAATGAAATCTTACCAAATGTCATGGGAACACTGTTTAAAGCTTCTCAAGATAGATAATACTAAAAGAGAGATGACTAACATTTCATACACTCTTCTGGGAATATTTTTACTTACATTTCTCTGGAGAAAGCACTGAAATCATTTCATGAACTAATCAACTAATTTATTATGCCATCATAAAATCAATATAAATCTTTGATATTAAAGGTAGCTGAGTTCACTTCATCACATGTTTACATTTCAAGTATCAGCATAATTATTTCAACACTGGAAGTCTATGATTTAATTTCCTGTATTATTTCTCTAAAAACTTTGTTGGGTATTTTTATCTTGCATTTATTTTCCCATCTTTCTTGCTTCAGACAAACCTACCTTGGTTCAAATAAACTATTACAAATCATAGTTTAAGAGGAAAGCCAAAGATGAAGACAAGAGAAACAGTACTAAAACCCAGATTTAAGGGATGAAGTAAGATTGAAGATATTGAAAGTGTTCATGATATTAGCAGCCAAAGATTTTGGAAACAGATAGGAAAATAGAGCATCAGGTAGAATAAATACTTAATATTGGTGACTGGGTATATTACCTGAGAGGCAGATGATGGATTTTATTGTCTGGCACCTAACAGCCCTGGGATGAGACATCCAGGTTAACAGAGCTATAAAACTGGATTCCTGTGTTAAATTAGGGCACTATTTGTGAATGTCCACTATTTAGCTTACTTGACCTAATATCTCTCAAACATTAGCATATGAAAATTGATTTATTATGTAATATTTGGAAATAGGGCACAAAATACATGATAGAGGTAAAGGTTAGGGCCAGAAGACAGATTATACATAAAGTGAGGCATCAAAAATATGGTGCCTGAAAAGTCCTGGGGCAGCATAAGGCAATTAGTATCTCAAAGGACAATGTATAACCATGATTAGTCATCTTTCCTTGCACAAAAATATGTACTTTACTCAAAGTGTACATAATAATAAATTTTCTTGACTTTTATAACTGAAAATGGGCTTAATTAAAAATCTTACTAGGTTACCAAAAGGATGAACTTGGGAAAATAATATTTTAAGAAAACATTAACATATTTTTAAACATGCTTTTCTAAAAAGATCAAGTGTCACACTTAAATATATTCTCAAAATTTTAATAGAAAATATTGCAAAGATTTTAAATGCTATTGCAAATTGTTTTCCAAACAAAATAAACAAAAAAATGCACCAAGTCTAGTATGATTCTATCTGCAATTAAGTCATGCTTTGAAAGAAGTATATAATTTAACTAGAAGATACATGTTCACAGTTGTCATATACAAAAATATACTAGCATAATGTATTACAAGAAAGAATTTTTTTAAAAAGCTATTATTTCCTGATGAAATGATGTAATTATCTAAATTTTAATTTACTATGATCCATGGGAGGAAAATGAACACCCAGAGGCCAATGAAGAATTACAACAATTAGGAATGTTAAAGCTTTGACATGATTATTAGGTTTTAGACATTAATGAATGGACCATTGTGATGAGACATATGATTTATTTAATCTCTGAAGCAAAAGGAATATTAATTATAATAACCGATTTTTTAAATTGTGAAATATTTCTAGTTTTGATTAGCTAAAAAGATTAGTCTGTATATTTGAATTTAAAATTTCTTAGGTTTAATATGTTATTGAAAGGAATTCAGTTGTACAACTTTTAAAAATATCACAAAATAAGTTAACAAAAATTTCAGTTTATTACATTTAAAATAATGTATTTATCATACCAAAAGAATAATCCTGTGCCTCTTAGAATTTAATTGTAATGAAGTGACCTACAGTGCTTAAATGTAATGGGTTCTTATGAGGTTATAAACACTCCTGTTGACATTGCCTTAGGTTATTTGCTTAAAACTCCTTTTTGCAATTGGTACAAAGTAAACCATAATTTAACCCTTGTTCTCATTATTACAAACAGAAAAGTTTGATGTAACAGTTGGTGCTAAGTAAATCATAATACAACCCTTGTTTCCATTGCTACAATTAGAGAAGCTTGATGTAGTAAAAATGGACACTAAAAGAAAATGTGGGAGAAACACCTCAGTTCAAGGAATTGCTTATTACAAGTTTGCTGTAATATTTTGGTCTCATTAACTAATCATTGACTCTAATTGTTTTTATCTATATAGTGAGTGAATTGGATAAGAGAATTTATTAAAATTCTGCCAACTAACTGATAAAGTACCAATTGATGAAAAATTACACTAATAGGCTACTACTTGATTTAATAATCTATCATACACTTATGATTTAATAAATCAACCAAGGGAGTTGGTAATAAATACATGCCGTGCAAGAGTTATGCTTAAACTTTTATAGTTGCTTGGGGTATTTTTAACTACATACTTAACTGTCAGCTCTTGTTAGTATTATGTATCTGTAAGCTTTTTGTAAATATCTAAGATAGAGATTTAAAGCCAACTACTCATGAGTTATACCTCTTCAGCAGTTAACATTTAGCACTTACTGTGTTTAAAAGAAAAAAGTATATATATACTTTATATATACTTTTAAAATTAGGAAACCCTTTGATAGAGCAGGAGTTCTCACCTCGGTCCACCCAGTCTCACTTTCTCATTTACTTGGCAGATATTTGGTTGTAAATCTTACCTTTCTATTTCAGTGATTCATCAAGAAGTTAATCTGAGTTGACAGAATAAAATACCCTGAGACTTGGTCCTAGAGCATTTCTTTGTGGGGAGCTGTGTCCTTCAGATCTAGCAGAATATTTGAAATCAGCAGCCTTGATTATTACATTTTCTAAGGCACATATCATCCTAGTAATATGACATCAAAATGTCTACCCCCCCAATATGTGCAGACAAAAAAGCATTATTCCATTTTTATATTTGTTGGATAGGATATACAGAGCCTGAGCTGTATATAGTTTTGAATTGTAGCAATAAAAAATTAGCTGTGTGAACAGGAACCAAGAGACAGACTGTGCACTATATTTCCTGCTCATATGTTGTCTCAGCTGTTTTGCACTTTATAGTTTCAGCTAAGAATGTCCATTTATCACGTAATGCTAATCAGTTATCATTCTACTCTACATTTTGTACAAAACATTGCTGGGAAGTCTGTTCTGGATTTGATGGATAGCCAGAAAGGGATAACACATAACCAAAAAAGGCATAAATATTCACAGATGTCTCGTCATACAGATGAGTTAAAATCAAAGAAAATTAGAGCTGGATAAGACAGACGTGATCATAGAGCACATTAGGGGAATGTAAACTTACTTTCTCTTCACCTTTCTCATCCAAATGGGATTTCTTCTCATTAAAATAAATATTCAAACTAGGTCTTTCATTTATTTCCTTAAACTAGTAGGGTTCCCCTATAAATGTAAACCCCACATCAAGAAGACAAAAAGCAGAAATCCTGTTTATTACCAAAGACTTCCAAAAAGCTACCCAAATCCAAATTAGGGCATACAGTGCAAATTCCCCCTCTTATATCCTCCAACATTCCCCACCCACCCCCTCATCCTTCTATTGTTCTGGTTATATTTCCTTACTCAAGAGCCACTGAAAAAAGTCATTTCTGCTTTACCAAAATGACTAGCTGAAAATTAAACAGTAATTTCACTGTATTCTTATTCCATCAGTGATTTTGTATTTTAGTCTAATGATATCTGATTATTCTAAATGTTTCTCACATATTAATTGTTACTGTTAAATATTATTCTTTTCATGTTTTTTGTCTGTGTATCAGCCTTTTCTTTGTTCATTCCATTCATATCCCTTTTACATTGCAGACCATCCATCACTCTCATAACCACCTATTAAAATTAGTCCACATTAACTAAAATCAACCTGAGCTTATTTCTATAGTTTTAATATTTTTATCTATGAAAATAATAAATTGTTGCTATTTCATCTTGTAATGCTTTAACTATTAAAAATTTTAAATTAAAGAATGGTAGGTGGGTGCCTGTTTTCTATTTGGGAATTGTCATAGCACAATGTGATACTTCAAAATGCAAAGTTATGTATTTTATTTGGATATTCTGTCATATGATTAATTTTCAATTCACCCATAAATATATATTAAGCCCTCTCAAAGTGTATTGTTTTTCAAATTAATTGATGGGTTTATAACATAATAATATTTAACTATATAAAAAAATATTAAAGTATTGGATCTTTCTATACCAAATGTCAAAAATGGCAAGATTTAAAATCCAATGGTAACAGCAATCCAAGAAAGAGAGTTGAAGATTAGGAAAGCTTTGCAGATTTGAACTCCTAATACTAGATTTTAACAATGCAGTATTGTCACTTCAGCAGAATTGGTAAGGTAAGGGTTATGACAGTGAATACTCAAAGTACTCACACACTTCAAAGTTATGGTTTCTGAAGTTATTTTTCAGCATAGATTTTGGGACATAAATTTTATATTATATTTTGAGTTGGAATTACCAGCAAGAAATTGACTATAATTTATATATGAAAATATTTTCTTTCCAAGAAAAAAACAATGCCATCACATTATTAAACAGTAAAATTACCATTTTTCAAATACAGCAGCCATGATCATTAATTGTATTTTCATTCTTTAACAGAACTGTACATTTTTGCCAATACTTTTAAACAATTTAGCAACTAAAGATAATCTCCTCTTACTTAAGCTCAAATATCTCCCAAAAGATAAAGTTGTGAATTATGAAGTGTTGATGGCATATTATATCCATTCCCAATAGATGAGAGGATCCATCTTTGGTCAAGGGTATACTAGTAGCTGCACTCAAACAAGCTCTCAAGGCTAGCAATATACTTTTTATGCAAAGAATAACTCAATTAATTTCACTTATCACAAAATTGAAAAAAAATGGATAACCCCAATGTTCCATAATACTGAATTTTTACTGTTCTGAAATATCTTCAATGTATAATTCATCATTAATTCATTATTAATTCATTTTGCACGTGTTTCTGGAGCACCTATAATGTGACATGTTTCTGTGCTGGTTGTGATGAATAAGCATAGAGATCCAACAAATTAGAGAGGAAGAAAGATAAGAAAACAGGCAATTTTAATATAAGGTAACGAATCAAGTGAGACATCGTAGGGAAGATGGACAGCAGGGGCCATGCTTAGGGGTTTCAGATTTTATCCTGAAGACAATAGGAAGGCACTGAGGGTATATAAACTGGGAAATAACTTAATATGCTTTGTGTTTAAATAAGATGACTCTGATTGAAAGTTGAAAAAAAGGCATAATAGAACACTATAAGACTAGAAGCAGGAAGATCAGAGGAGGATTCTTTCAGGAAATAAGATGAAAAGAAATAGTGTCTTGAATGAATGCCATGATTATAGAGATAGAAGTAATTTGCTGTGAGGTGATTCAAAAGAGATAGAAAAGATGTGCTAATATGATTGATTTAATGTTGAGGTTGGTGAAAAGAGTATTATAGTTCATACTGAGAAATTTTCATAGTTATTCAAATTTATCATATGTAAGACTCATTCATTAACATGAACATTCATCACATATATTTATCACTTTTATACCTAAAATTGTCTTACTAATTTAGTATGTTATTTCACCCCCAAAAATTTAGATATTAATCCATTCATCATTTATGAATTCATTCAGATATTAATTTGTCAAATATTTATTGAGAATATTCTGAGTGTTCCACACCTATGAGGATAAATAGGACATAGCCAGTTAAAACAGATAGAAAATAGAGGGAAAGCTGTGAGCAATGTGATAAGAGGGATCCAGCAGGTGCAATGAAGGTAGAAAGAAGGTAGAAAATTAGAATTGAATATGCAAAGGAAATACATTGCAAGAAGAATGTGCTGGAGAGAACACACTGAAGACTATATTCAATATATTACAATTAATCTAAGGAAAACTTCAAAGAATTTTAAACAGAAGAGGAAAAGTAGGGCCACTAATATAGTACTGGTGTTATAAAAAAGTTATTTTAGCCACTGTGTGAAGAGATACATTGGGGTTGTTAAGGATTATAAATAGAAAAGTGCTTTATAGGAGACATATTTAATAATTAGCAGCAGGATAATGAAGGGAAGGATATGGAGAAAAATAGATAAAAATATTTAGAAGATAAAACCAACAAAGCTTGGGGAAAAATGTAAAAGGAAGAGAGTATCAAGATTCCTGGCTTGTATTGCTTATGAGCAGAACCACTTCTCACTGAAATAGGTAAAATTGGAAAAGGGAAGTTTCATTTGGGAAATGGTTGGGAAAGATCATATTTTTGAGGTCTCATTGAAATGTATAAGAAGAAAAACTGCATAGGCAGTTAGATATAGTGTGTTCCAAATACATTGGTATTTTTTAACTGAAAGAGAGGAGTGCTTCTATTTTCCATGTGAAGTGGGAGATAGGTCAGGGATGGACCAAGAAATAAAAAAAGTTGGACTTAGTGAAGAATTATTTTTATAAAGTTTTATATAGTTGAATAAATGAGTTAGCCAGAAAAATAGGGTAAGCCTGAGAAATAATACAAAGGTAAGTATCATGCATTTGTGGTGAAACTTGTATTCACTGGACTTTCTCTTTCAATGCTCAGATATAGACAAGATATAATTGGGTTCATTCATAGCTGGGAAGTTGTCATATAGGTATGGTTAAAGAAAGAGGCAAACAAGGGAGTCTGTTATATTTGTAAAAGTACAACTGAAATTATTAACCATGAAATTTAATTATGATTAAAAAATGGAGGAAGAAGAAATCGGCAATATTGGGAAAATTTGAGTTCTAAATGTTTCCTTATGATGCTGAAGAAGAATTAAAATGGCAGCAGTAGAATACGCAAGGTATGAGAGAGCAGCACAACATTTAATTTAGAGAGTTTAGAGATAGGGCAGTTAAGGGTTCAGAGTGTGATTGTGGAAGACTAACTGCATAAAACAGATTCTTGAACAGGGGGACATTGGTATGGCTTTTAAATTATTCAAGAGACACACTTTCTGACTTTAAATTATACTTTAAAGTGACAATAATCAAAACAGCATAGTATTGGCACGTACACACACACACACACACACACACACACACACACCCCCCAAAGGAATAGAATTGAGAACCCAGGAAAAAACCCACACATACATAATAATTTTGACAAAGTAGCCAAAAACATAAAATGGAGAAAAGAAACCTCTTCAATAAATGTTGAAAAACTGGAATGCTACATACAAAAAAATGAAACTAAACTGTTTTGTCACCATACACAAAAATTAACTCAAAATTGATCAAAGATCTAAACATAAGAGCTGAAACAATAAAATATATAGAAGAAAACAAGTACTAAATTTATGGACTTTGGTCTTAGAAAGAATTTTATAAATTTGAACTCAAAGGCAAAGAAATAAAAGCAAAAATAAAGGAATAACGCTATATTAAACTGAAAAGCTTCTGCACAGCATAAGAAACTTATCAACAAAACAAAGAGGTAACCACCGGATGAGAGAAGATATTTGCAAACAACACCACCAGTAAGGGACTGATGTCCAAAATATATAAAGAACTCATACAACTCAACAACCAAAAACAAACAATATAATGAAAAACTTGGCATAGAGCCTGAACAGATAGTTCTCCCAAGAGGTCATACAGATGGCCAACAGATACATGAAAGGATTCTTAATATCACTAACTGTTAAGGAAATGCAAATCAAAACCACAATGAGATACCACCTCACACCTGTTAAAAGAGCTATTACCAACAAGACAAGTCATAACAAGTGTTGGGGAGGTTGTAAAGAAAAAGAAATTCTCATACCCTGCTGGTGAGAATGTAAATTGATATAGCCATTATGGAAAATAGTATGGAGGCTCCTCAAAAAAATTAAGAATAAAGCTACCACCTGATCCAGCAATTCCTCTGCTGGGGGTATCTATTGAATAGATAAGACACCTTTGCAAGTTATGACACCTAACTGAGTTGTTTGTGCAGTGCTGCCAATGTAAGCACGCAGTGGCAAGTTCGCAAACTTAATTGTCAAATTTTGGGTATGCCGACAACTCTGATGGCTATTCCACGAAAAGAGTTCCAAAACTGCTTTGAGGGTTGACTATGCATGGCATTGATGCATAGCTTCCAAAGGGGAGTACTTCGAAGGTGACCATAGTGATAGTCAGCAATGAAGTACGTAGCACTTCTTTTAGGATGAGTTCACAAAAGTAATTTTCTGGTCTCATATATATATAATGGAATATTACTAGGCCATAGAAAAGATGAACTACTGCCATTTGGGATAACATGGATGAATCTTGAGAATATCATGCTAAGCAAAATAAGTCAGAGAGGAAAAGTTAAAAACCATATGCTCTATCTCATATGTGGAATATAAAACTAAAAGCAATAAATTAACAAGACAAAACTAACAAAGAAAAATGCATAGACACAGAAAACAGTTTGGTGGTTACCAGAGGGAAACAAAAGGAGGGGTGGAAGAGGGTAAAGGGGGTCACATACATGATACAGAAGGAGATTTGACTCTGGGTGGTAAAAACACAATGCAATACACAGGTGATGTATTACAGAGTTGTACATTTGAAACTTTATAATTTAATTAATATCACCCCAATAGATTTAATAAATTTGTTTTTAACAAAATGAGGGCAAGATTTGTAAATAAGGTGCTTACATTTTTGCTAAATATGAAAGAATAATCAGGTCAAAGAATATCAGCAGCTAAGGGAAACTGGATGATAGAATCTTGATTTTCAAAGGTACAAATGAGTAGAAGCATATTATGGGCTGAATTGCCCCCCTCTCCACCCTCAATTTATATGTTGATGTTCTAACCCCCAGTATCTCAGAATGAGACTATATTTGGAGAAAAAGTTTTCAAAGAGGTAATTAAGGTTAAATGAGGTAAATAGGGTGGGCCCTAATCCCAGATGACTGGTGTCTTTATAAGAAGAGGTGATTAGGTCACAGATGCCCAAAAAGGGAAGATGTAGTAAGAATCTAGATAGACAGCCATCTAGACATGAAGAAGAAAGACCTCAGAAGAAACATCTCTGCCGACACCTTAACTGCAGCTTCTCAGAACTATGAGAAGATGAATTCTGTTTGTTGTTTAAGCCACTCAGTCTGTGGTACTATATTGTAGCAGCAAACTATTATAATACAGGAGAATTACATGATGAATGGCCTGGAAGCAGCAATAGAGCATTACCAACTCCAATTCTTGGTCCTGAGTTTCATGGAATATAGTAAAAGGAGTAACACCCATTTAAACATAATACAGGGGAAATTAGTCCTCAGGGTTTCAATTATGACAATGAGACAGAGTGGTACACAGTAAAATGTTTGAGGATATTTAGATTAATATGGGAAAATTCTTATTTCCAATCATTTGTACTGAATTCTAAGGAAGAAAGCAGTCAATGAAGATCAAATTCTCTTAGCATGTTAGGTCAAGATATAAGACAGGGAGTATTAACACTTCCAATAGGCACTCCTAACTACAAACTAAATAGCTTAAGTGCACCATTTAGATCAATCCAGTTTTAGACAGTCAATTTTGACAGCAGCTGGTCTGGCATAGAACAGAGAAAACCAACAATCTCTGTCTTTCACATTTCTTCTATCTTCCTACTGAGTAAAAGATGAAACACTTAAATGTTTTGCTATACATTCTCAGTAAGAATAAAAGGGAAAGGTAAGCAAAATGAAGGCAGACATACTAACTTACTTGTGGAAAGACAGAAATTTTCTTAGGAGAAAGAGATCTTAGAGGCCAAGCTAGACAGATATGTAAAAGAAACAATAATATATTCAATTACAGATAATTTTAAAGATTAGTACAGAAAATAAATATATACCAATTTTTTTAAGAGTATGTGCCCAAGACTCAAGTTGATTTAATAGAATGGTAAAATTTTATAAAGTAAGCTGAACTGACTACTCAAGAAGGAAACAAAAGGAAGAAACTTGAGATTCTCTCTAAAGGCATAGAAAAGAATTAATAATTGGAGAAATTGGTGCAACTTATTTTTTACAATAAGTCAATTTAATTAGATGTAAATATATTTGAAAAGGGAAAGCTAGAAAGAACAGGAGAGAATTCTTCTGAAACCACTTAATAGTTCCAAAGGGATCCAGTCATTGCACATGGGGGAGCAGTTCTGTCCCAAGTGAAAGTTCAGGGAAGGTGAAAAAATATATATAGGAAAAATTAAATCCACTAAAAAGAAGCCAGATGAAGAAATTTGTCATACCTATTATAAATGTCTATCTCCTGTGTGAAAAGTGCCAGGATCAGGAAAAGGATCATGGGAAGGTGTTTTATTTTTATTTTGTTTTATTTTGTTTTTTTTTTGTTTTTTTTTGTTTTTTTTTACAGGTGGTTTTGAGAGACTTACTACTCCTCCTGGCCCTTGAAGAAACTAACAAGACAGAATATAAAAGAGTATGCTCAGGAATTAATGTCTAAACCTAAAACAAAGAAAAAGAAGAGAAAAGAAAAAAACTCTACCAGTAACATGGAATTCTTTCTATCAACAACAGAAAAAAAAATGTGCAATTAAAAGTAGATTGGGCTTTTTAAAATTTAAACTTTTAGAATTGGGTAAATCATGGACAAAAACAAAGCCTTGAAAAGTGAAATTCTTGCTTTAGAAGTATAGAAAATAGAAGGTGTTTCTCTTATGCCTGTGAAACAGTTAATAAAAGATATTATGGCTTTGAAAATTAAAACTCTGAAGGGAAGCACAACTGTTTGGAGCAGCAAAAGCAACTAACATTTTTATCCCTTGAGTTGCTGAACATACCATAAATTTAGAAATGTCAATAACAACACCTTAATATGTTGAGAATGGCCCACTGCTTAGTTCAATGAGGATACAAGAAGAAAAGCCTCCTTAGAAGGTAGCAGCAATAGACTCTGTTGCACGAAGTAAAAACTGGGGAGTTCTATTTGTGTTGGAAAAACACAGCTGGGAGAAAGTCATGTGTGGAATCAAGACAGTTACGTTGCTTGAAAAGTTGACTGCTTCAAAAGCAAAGTACCCTAGTCAAAAGCGAGGATAGAAGCTCTAATAACAGAAAAAGTTCACAATACACTTAGCATTGAATATGAAGCTGACGCTGAACAGTTTTTATTTCTTATTTACCTGGACCAATGACTGTCTTAAAGACTATGTAGCTCTTCCCCACAACAAGGAAGCACATTTTAGATGACCACAGTCTTTTTGAATAATCCTAATGAACTAACAGAGCATAAAATAACAAGAAGTATTGGTGAAGAATACTTTTCTCATAGCCTAGAAGAGCAACCTAGTATAGTGAATAAAAACATAAGTATGATTCCTAATTTCACATGTTATCAACCTTTTGCCCAGAGGAAAGTTACTTAATCTCAGTCAGCTTAGATTTTTCATCTTGAAAATAAGATTACTAAGTGCCTGCCTCAAACAATTATTATGAGCATTAAATGAAGGTACCAAGTATGTGATAAGGACTCAGACAATTTTGGGTATAATTAAAATTATTTTTTAATGTCAAATTAAACACAACTTCTGTCAACCAATACCAAATTCTGCTTCAGCTGCCCCACCCTCATACTCATCCTTGGAGGTAAAAAGCAAAATCATAGCCAGCACAGCTCTGAAGCCAGTTGTCTAGATTCAAGTCTCAGCTCACAAAGTGATTCTGAAGTAGATGCCCTCATTGCACCTCAGTTTTCTTCTATATATTTTATCTTGCAGGGTTGTTATGAGGATTAAATGATTTACTCTATGTGATGTGCTTTGGAGACTGCATACATACAGTATAAATGTTTTAGGGTGCATACATAATACACATATACACTGTTTAAGGATTGCTCATCAGTATCACTGATGAGCATCTGGGCATTCTGTGGATTTCATTTTATCACTGTGCCTTAAAGACCAGAATCTCTGCTCCCCATTTCTTCTTGAAATGTGTGCTCACTGTGGTGGCTGTGGGAGAAACTGCCTTCCTCCTAGGCAGCCCTGACAAAATCTCTCTGTGGACTTGCTGTGGCTTTTCAATAGCAGGAATGTGATAGAGGAGATCCACGTAGACTCCCAGCCTATGCCAAGGCTCTGACTCAGACTTTTCTCCAATAACCTGCATTCGAGGATTAAGGAAATTATACAGCTATTGAACAGTCAATTATATAAGTAAATTAATTAATGAAACATTTTTCATAGTAAACTCATAGAGTTAAAGGAGAGGTATTTGGCAGGATTTGTGGTTCAGGAATTTATAAGTTCCTAGGAATAACAAAAATACAAAAACACTAAAATCTCATCCTTAATTTTAATTAAAACAAAATATCTGATTTTGAGGATATTTTAAAATATTCGTAAAATTATGAAATGCCATAGAGGAAAACTTGTACAAGATGATATATAAAAATTTAAAACCATTACTAAAAACAAACTTTTAGCCCTCATCACCTACAAAAAATAATGGAATATAAGTACCCTATGTAATGAGACTTTATTAATTTTCTTGAAGAAAAGGATATAACTTTCTCATCATAAAATATTCTCTCTTTTCTTATTTTAACGAAATTACAATATTAGTATTAGTATATTATTAGTAATATAGGTCAGTCAGTAAACCAACTCGTAATACTGAAACATATTCTGGATTTTAACTGTTGGTGTAAATATAATATGCTCTGGAAACAAGATTCCCCCAAATGATACCATCTTTCACTGTACATACTTTAGACTTGAGTGTGTAACATTCATTCCTTAGTCAAAAAGCATATTAAACACTTATCATACTAACAAGTTCTATGCTTGGCTTTTTCTCTGAGTTTCACCCTCAAGCCCATGAGCTGCTTAATAGTTAGCAATGTGTAAAAACCAAAGATTAGTTAATCTCTCAAAGCTTAATTACCAGAATAGATCTAGCACTGCTCCCTTGACATTTCTTGTCTGAAGGCCACTGTCTTCTCATGACAAACGTCCCTGCACATGTACCAAATAGACTACAGAAGTTGAAAGGGCACAATATTTTTTGTTTATTCATGTAAACTGTTTTCACTAATTGGCTTTCAAAATCCAACAGGGTTCTAAAAAGGCCTTCCTCCATAAGACCTTCCTCCATAGAAATGTAAACAGGAAGAAACGTTATGGAGGGAGTAAAAATTGGTCATAATTAACATAATGAGCATATGACTCAGTAATTCAAACTATAGATGTTTTAACTACATAAATATTTAGAGAAGTGTGTAAAGAGCTATATTGTCATTGTAGCAAATTTGTTGGTCATACTAGTGTTTACTGACAAAATAAAATAGTCTAAATACCTATTAAAAAGAGATTGGTTAATTAAGTTAGAATGCCTTTATACACAAAATGTTACATAGTAGTTAAAAAGAATTTAGAGGTTCCCTGGTGGTATGGTGGCTAGGCTTTGGCACTCTCAACGCCATGGTCTGGGTTCGATTTCCAGCCAGGGGACCCCTAAAAAACAAAAACAAAAACAAATAAAAAGAATTTAGAAAATGTCTTTGTATTAAAATGGTTCAAAATGGATTAACTGAAAAGCGATACAGGCAACATATATAGTATGATTTCCTTTTTATTTTTCCATGTAGAAAAATTCTTAAAGGGTAAACATTAAATTGTTAACAGAAATGGAACAATGTGAAGCATTCCACGTTATACACATTTATTCTTTAATATCCTACAATTAAGGAATTATATATTCATCTGTGTGTGTGTGTGTGTGTGTGTGTGTGTGTGTGTGTGTGTGAGTATACTCATATATATATATGTATTCTGACAGAGAAAAAAACAACAAAACAGAATGGACTTCTGGGGATGAGCTCCTCCAGTTTTCTGATATTCACTGGTATTCCAACATGGATTATGTAAAATTAACTGGTCAATATTTAAAGTGCTTTTATAATCTCAGAAAAATGGAAGAATGTATTAATATGTTGAACAAGTCAATTTATAAAATGACAGAAAAACTGAATATTGGATAGCCTTGGTATAAAGGAGAGATGTGTGGTGGTGTTAAGAGAAGAGATATTTGCCTATGTCTCAATTTATTCTGGTAGGTAAGCTTGATATTTAAATTTTTGGGTGTTTTACAACATTTAAAGTAACCACTGACAAGCCAGAATTAAGAGGATGGACTCTTTGCATCAAAAGAATACACTGATGTAGCTCTCACATATTTATTCTACACTAGTGTTAAAATTATGTAGATTGATATTTTTCTTTTGTACCTGTTAATAAAATTCAGCATCCAAGTCCTGGCATTTTATCTAGTATCCAGAGTTAGTTCTGCAGGCAGTTTCGAAAACAAAACAACATCAAGCAATGTAATTGCAGCTTGAGAAAGCCAAAAGATACAATTAAGGAAAGAATTTCACATAACAAAAAAGCAAATAAGGAAGAAAACACCTTTTCCATCCAATCATCAGCTTCTTTTTATAATTCATTTCTGCTCTTCTTCCCTGTTGTTATTCTACTGTCAAAAGTTCTATATCCGAAATTCAAAGCAACCTTAAATTTAACTATATATGGGAGGGAACCCCCCAAAAAACCAGAAACAGTGATCTTCTGTTTCTTTGATGTCAGAGGGATTGTGCACTTGGAATTTGCTCCTTTGGGTCAGTCAAAGTTTTTATTCAGAAGTTTTGAGAAGTTTGCATCATGATTTGTGGAAGACTCGTCCCTGGCTATGGCAAACAGATGACTGGTTCTTCCACCAAGACAATGCACCTGCCATACCACACTGAGTGTTCAGCAGTTTTTGACCAAAAACTGGCATGATCCCCATACCCCACCCTTCCCATTCACCCAATTTCTCCCCAGTGACATTTTTTTTGTTTTTCCCAGATAAAAAAAAAGTCCTTGAAGGGCAATGTTTTGCCAATGTGGAAGAAGTGAAAGAAAAAAGGCAGAAGTACTAAAAAAGGCATCAAAATTGACAAGTTCAAAAACTGTTTTTAGCAGTGGAAAAATCATCTCAATAGATATATTGCATCAAACAGTGAGTACTTTGAAGGTGACTGAAGTTTAAACATGTAAGATTAAATACACAATTTTTCATAAACAAATTTGGGGGGGTTGGACCCCTTGTACAAGTAACTAAATGCTACCTTTTTACTTCCCATGACTTTCATATTTTATGAATTTTTCTTTTTAGCAAATGCCTTTCATTTGTACTATGACTAAAATTGAGTCCTTGTTATTAATCCTCTCATGTATGTGTGTGTGTGTGTGTGTGTGTGTGTGTGTGTGTGTGTTTAATTTACTTTAAAGTAGCACCAAGTATGCAGAAAAAATGTTTTGCTGGTCATAAGACCATTAAAAGCCACTGGCTTTAGAGTAACTAAATGGTTAAAACTTTCACCTATATGGCGAATAAACTTTGACTAGTATTAATAGATATTATAAAGATCTACTCATGAACTAGTCTTTAAATCTACTTTCCCATTGCAAACTGCACAGCTATGCAAAGGGTTTCTTATTTGGAAAAATGGAGTACATTACTGGGTAATATTGAGCTGCCTATGATGTAGCCAAAAAATACAAATAGTTCCACTTACTGAGGCCTCTCCTGAGGATTTTAAAGACCACAATTTGCTGCCTTCTAATTCTGTATTTCTGGCATAAATATAAGACATCTTTGGAATGAGGGAGGTTCATAACCTATCCATAAGGCTAGTACCAGAAAATAAAACATTTAATTTATTTAACATTAAGAGTGGCATTGCTTTATGAGAAATTTAGTCCTACTGAAATTATGTGGCAATGTTTTGAGCTTGAATTTTGTAGGAAGAGCTCATTCTATTCTGCGTTCATCTAACTGAATATTTTCCACTGACATCAAACTAAGATTGTATTAATTGGACAACAGCCAGATGAAACTTTTGAAGTATTGTAAGTGTCGTGTCAGAGCACTCCAAGATTGCAGTAAATTTATGAAGCCAAGTCTTGCAAGACTAACATGGGCTCAGGAAATCCATTGTTGAACCTTAATGATCTGCTATAACTTATACTCTTTTCTCAAGATATGAGCTATATGACTCTAGACAAAGCTGATTGCTGTATCAGGTGATTATTATTAGAGGTACATTCCAATATTTAAAGGAAAATGAATTTTTCCCTCAGAAGCATATTCCTAAACCACAAAAACACACTCATTACACACACACACACACACACACACACACACACACATCCCATACCTATATACTCATGATTGATGGAGCATTACACGTGGTAATCTCAAAACATGTTTATATATAGTGTGTGTGATTCATCATGTTTTAAAAAAATATACACTATATGCTTACAAATATAAGCCTGTATATGCACAGGCAATTCTGGAAAGATATACTAGAAATTATTATAAAAAAATACTTGAAACTATGAATAAAGAAATAAGGATTTATAAAAGAAATATTTATTTTTTTCCATACAAACTGTTAATTTTATTTTGAGCAATATTTGCAATTTTGTAATTTAAAAAATTTAGCTATAAATATTAATATACAGGATTAAAGAAATATTATTATTCTTGATTTCATATAAAAAGCATGCAAATAATTTTCTATAAAAATTAAGAAAAATTAATTTCTAAGAGAAATTTTTGTCATATTTACAGATCTAAACCAACTGAACAAAACATTTAAAGATTAATTTTCTTATGTTGTACATATGCCCTTAGTACAAATTTAACTTTTACATAAAACTTTTATTTTCACTTTAATAGGATATTTCACCCAGACAGAACACACTCATACAAATATTTAGACATACTGATGACAATGTCTCCTCTTTCAGCTTATTTAGCCATATTTTCTAATAGCGAATCAGTTACTCTTGATCAACAATGGAAACTTCCCTCCCTGCAAAGGACTCACAGATGAATTAATGAGAGCCATTAGTGTCTCCAGGATAAAATAATTTTAAGTAATCTGAAGACGGTTAACATAAGAAGCTGGCATTAGATGGGGTAAATATGGTCAGAGTTGGGCTATCACTGGCAAATTTAAGTTATCTCAAACACTTCAAACACTTCAAGTAGCGTGCAGACAAAAGTCAAAGAGGTGTGCCTCAATTTCATGGAAAATGTCATTGCTTTAAGAGATCAGTGAGGGACATAAAAATGGTTTTCCTTCAGATAATCTGTGAAGAGCATGTTCAAAGTGCAGTAATAAAAAACTAAAGAAGGGAGTTCGCTGGTGGTGTAGTGGCTTAAGGCTTCGGCGCTGGCACTGTCAGTGCTGCGGCCTGGGTTCGATTCCCAGCCGTGGAACTACCCACATACAATAAAAAAATAAATAAATAAACTGAAGGAGAGTAATATCCCATGAAGATAAGAAATCAGGTTCCACTATGATCCTTTGCAGCAAGTTTATATTCCACTGAAACTCAACATGGAAATTAAATCCTTTGGTAGAGTTAGAATCTGTGTCAGTTCAGTAGTCAACTCTGTGATTATGACAGTATTTCCAACTAACATAAAACCAGATCTACGCACTTTTTCTTTTTCAGAAAATTTCCATAAACAACTTTTCTGCCTCTCAGAGCATCCCCTATTATTAACATTGGGCCTTAGTGTCATATGTTTGTTACAACTGATAAACGAGATTTCATCCATTATTAATAGCAAAAGTCCACAGTTTATATTAGGATTCACTCTTTCTGTTGTGGCTGTATGGGTTTTAACAAATGCATGATGTCATTTATCTCCCATTACAATACCATACAGAATAATTTCACTGCCCTAAAAATCCACCTAGTCAGTCTTCCTTTTTCCTTTCCTCATCCAAACCTCTGACAATCACTGATGTTTTTACTGTCTCTATAATTCTTGCCTTTTCCAGAATGTCAGGTTGTTGGAATCATACAGTATGTTGCCTTTTCAGATTGGCTTCTTCCTCTACGCAAATATGCATTTTAGCTTCCTCCGTGTCTTTTCATGACTTGATAACTCATCTCTTTTTATCACTGAATAATATTCTACTGTATGGCTGTACCAGTTTGTTTATTCATTCAGCTTTAGAAAGACATTATGGTGGCTTGCAGATAAATGCTTTTTTAAGTAGCATTACCTTTCTGCCAGCCTCTCTCTGAGTTTAACTGCTTTTTCAAGTGGGTGACTGACAGCTGCATTACTCTTCCTTCCTGCCTTTTGTTGAGAAACTGAGTTACAGATAGTATAGCTTTAGTTTTTCATATCCAATATTGGCCGTGTTTACCTTATCCTTTCTGTTTTCTGGGACTGGCTGAATGAAAAAATATCCCCTGGAAACATCTGGACCTCTATTTGCTCCACAGACCACTTCATTGCATCCTAACAATTTATTATCTGTGCTTGAAATGGGAGTAAATCTTCTCTTTATGGAACGAAATATGAGAATTCCTAATAGTACCTTTGATTTTGTGGGTTGTGATGCATGCATCTATGCTCACTGAAACTGTAAAGACAAGTTTTAACCTTGGACATCTTAAATCAAGACTGTAGAGTTTGGACCCAACATTTTAAAAAAAAAGGCTGGGAGAGGAAGTAGAAAAAAATAGCATAAACTTCAAATCTCTCACATAGATTTTAAATTAAAAAGTCGAGGGCTTACATCAAGTTTAGAGCTATCAGCTGTCATTGTCTCTGCCCTGAATTTTTAACTCAGTTTCTTATGCTACTTAATGTTGGATTTTATAACTTGTTACTACTTCTCTGCTTGTTTTAGCTTGCTTTTCCCAACTGCCCTTTCTAGTTGGATCTGAGCTTTCCTAATCCAGCACATCCCATCTCCTCTTCTCTTTAATGCCACCCTTTGACAATATGGACGTACTACACTGGTTTGACTTGACAACAGTTTCAGTCTTCTCCTCCATTGGACATTATCTCCACCTTTCATCCTGGGAGCTCCATCAAAGCACTAGGCCTTAAAAGCTGTAACAAATAAAGTTTTTAAAAAGATAAAAAAGGAATTTTTTATATTGTACAAGCTATTAATGAAAATCTAGAACAAGCCCATCAGTCTCATAAAATTATGGTAACATGATGAAAATGTATCATTAAGCATTTCTTGATATTTTCACAGATAGCTATAAATAGGTATCTTCATAGACATTTTAATAAAAATAATTAACAACAACAACAACAACAAAAATAAGGGGGCAGCTAGTCTGTAGATGTCAAAGAGCTGTCCAGGTCCCACATTTTTCCAGGGAGCTTACTTGCCCTGTTTCTTTAAAATACTAAAATAATTCCTCAAAGATATCAACAATTTTTGAGTAAATTTTTATTTTAAATATTTTATGAAATCTTTACATTTGATCTTAGCCAAAAGGTCAAGAAGCGATGATGAAATGTTTCACCAATAAATTAAGGTGAAACATTTTCTACCAGATTTTTCTACCATAGGAAAGGATGTATTTTTTAAAAAAGGTAACGTTATTTTATTTTTCTACTCACAAATGACCATTAGCCTTCCCAGATATGAATTAAAATTCTGTCTCTTCATAATACTGAAGAATGCATTACTCACAGAAAAAATACATCGTCCATGCCCTCTCCACTTCCTCTCAAAGTGAACTGGGATTTTGCAGTAAAAAACACTCACAAATAATTTTTTTCTACATAAGTCTATTTTGCATATTGCTTGTGGAGAAGCAGCAGGATATCCTAGTATGATTGAGATTGGTCTCTAAATCATAAAACTACATCAACTCCAGGAGTTGTAGTTACTTTTATCAGAAAGGTAAAAGTTGCCTGCTCAGTCGGATTACTTTCAGCAATATGCCAGCACTTGTTGGCCATATGTTTCAAGTTGTAAGATGTCCTGTTAGAGTTATGGATGCAGTTCTGCAGTCAGGAAAATGACAGATTTCTCTCCCTTGAAGCCATTAACTTTATTCCACTTTGTTCTAACCCTGTGTACAGACAATGAGAATGATATAGTAGTTCTGGGCTTTCTCAATGAATATAATACAAGGTGAGCCTACTGTTATATTCTCATATGGCTTCTTTCTGACCTTAGAAATTTCAACTTACTCTCAGCCTTCTCTTCTACCAGTGTTGTCTCACTTATGCCATTATCTTCCTTGTTCCTAATGTATGCAGTAATAATGTATTATTATTCATTCAAAAATAAAACATATTATTTAGTTTTATTGTATGCCAGAAAATAATATTAATCTGTTCTTCTAGTCATAGTAGAGTTAATACACAAGTATATATTAAACAAAAACTTGAATAGATAAGCAAAAACACAATTAATGACCATTTTCATATAGAACACTTCACATTTATAATGAAATTTCAACATATACTATTTTAATACCATAACTTGCATCTATATATTAACTACTAAGAGTACTCTTCCTTTGCATTCTAAATGTTGGAAGTTTTTATTTAATCCAAAAGTACCTGACCCTTTAGTTTATATTCTGAATCTTTCTAACTATTTATCCTTAAACAGGCATGAATTTAAGGATTTCTGACTTCAGAAAAAGGCCAGCTCCCCAGTCTTCCTATTCCACCTTAATATATTTCTTGAACTCCATTGCAATTTTTTCTTCTTCATTACATGTCAATTAACAAACAAATTTTTGTTGGTTTTTATTAGCTCCTAATATGAAGATCTATCACATTTTCTTTCTCTCACCATCTTTATTGGGGTATATTTGACAAATAAAAATTGTTTATTTTTAAATTCTACAGTTTGATGTTTTGAAATGTGTCTACTCTATTCCTTTTTCTTACATAATTTATTCATATTTTTCATTAATTTTTTTATCCACTTAAAATTATAAATAGCTGAAGAACACAACCATGTATTGATTTTTTCCACTTAGATAGAGTCCTATATTTCAGTAGATACTTAATAAATAGAATATGATTATAGTAAAAAACAGCCTTTGGAAGAAACATTGAGTCATCATGAAATTTCATTTCATCAGCAAGTACTGAGCACCTGCTATGTGTCAGACACTGTTAGAAGCATAGTACTTATGGCAGAGAACATGCCCTGCCTTCATATAGCTTACATTCTTACATTCTACTTGTATTATAGAAGACAGACAATGAACAATGAATCACACAGAATTTTGATTCAAAATATAGTTCAGATAGTAATATATGTTTGAAGAACGTAAAACAAGATGCTGTGATATAAAGTGGGAGACTATATACATCTGAGGATGGAGGAAGGTATCCCTGAGAAGATGACATTTAAACTGAAACCTAAATGATGAAAAGATGCCAGATATGCAAAGATCTTACAGATGAGCATCCAGGTAAAAGGAAAAATCTTAGTGTGGAAGTAGCAGTGCTTTTTAAAAGAGCAACCAGATACAAAATCAATATATAAAAATGTCTTGTGGGTCCCCTGGTGGTCTAGTGGCTAGGTTTCGGCACTCTCACTGCCGTAGCCTGGGTTCACTTTCCGGTCAGGGAACCACTACCACCAACAACAAAAAATCAATTTAAAAATGTCTTGTCTTTCTACATACTAATAACAAAGTATCAGAATACAATTTCATTTACAATGGCACTGAAGTAATAAAAAACCTGGGAAAGAATTTAACCAAGGAGGCAAAAGACCTGTAAATTGAAAACTATAAAACAATGATAAAAGAAATTGAAGACACAAATAAATGTAAAGATATTCTGTGCTCACAGATGGAAAAAAAATAGTATTGTTAATGTTTATACTGCCAAAAGCAAAGTACAGATTCAATGCAATCCCTATAAAAATTTCATGACATTTTTCTAGAAATAGAACAATCCTAAAATTCTAAAAACTGTATGGAACCACAAAAGACCCCAAATAGTCAAAGCAATCTTGAGTAAAAACAAACAAACAAAAAAAACAAGAGGCATGATGTTACCTGATTTAAAACTATATTACAAAGCTATAATAATAAAAATAGTATGGCATGGGTATATTTTACCATACCTTACCAAGTTTTTTGTACAGTGCTTCCAATATAAGCACATGGTAGCAAGTCTGCAAACTTAATAGTCTGATTTTAGGTACAAT
Organism: Lyroderma lyra; assembly: GCA_004026885.1. Classification (NCBI taxonomy): domain Eukaryota; kingdom Metazoa; phylum Chordata; class Mammalia; order Chiroptera; family Megadermatidae; genus Lyroderma; species Lyroderma lyra. The sequence goes on along the minus strand of PVJL010006338.1, from coordinate 14,640 downwards.
GACAGTTCTGATGGCCATTCCAGGAAAAGAATTCAAAAAGTGCTTTGAAGGGTAGATTAGGCACTGGCATTGGTCCATAGCTTCCCAAGGGGAGTACTTTAAAGGTGACTGTAGTGATATTCAGCAATGAGGTATGTAGCACTTCTTCTAGGATGAGTTTGTGAAATTTTCTGACTTTGTATGCATGATAGAGTATCGTTCAGCCATAAGAAAGGAAATCTTGTCATTTACAACACATCAGGGGAACTTGCAAACATTATGTTAAGTAAAGTAAGTCAGCAGGCAGAGAAGAACAAAAACCATGTGATCTCACTTATATGTGCAAATAAAAACAAAGAAACAAATGATACCTCATAGGCTCATGAATACAGACAACAAAATAGATTGATGATTGGCAGAGGTGGATGGTGTAGAGGGGTGGGATAAATAAGTGAAAGATACAACTTTCAGTAGAAGCAAATAAATTCAGGGGATGTCTTGTACACTATGACTATAGTTAATAATACTGTTTTGCATATTTGAAAGGTGCTAAGAAATCAGATTGCAAACTCATCACAAGAAAAAAATCTGTAACTCTGGTAATGTATGTTAAATGGATTTGTGATGATCATTTTGCAATATATATAGAAATATCAAGTCATTATGTTGTATACCTGAAACTAATATAATGTCTATTATACCTAAGTAAATGAATAAATAAATAATCTATTGAGTAGCTATTCCTGCAGTGTAAAAGGAAAGGGAAAACAGACAAAACAACAAACCTGGAAGGGTAAGTACAATTTCTTACAGGATTGCAGCCCATAGTAAAATCATTAAGTTTATTCTATATGTAGTAGGAAGCCTTTAATAAACTGAGGTGACTTATTTGATTGACTTTTTAAAAGGATCACTCTGGAGAATGAAAGATGTGCTGGCCAAGACTGAAACAAGAAGGTCAATAGGAGGTTATTCTAACAATCAAAAAGTTGTAATAGGGATTTTTAAAAATGGAGGAATGCAAAATGTAATTTATTGCAATGCTTTTCCAAACTCTTTAAATCCTCAGCACTGGATGATATTACTCTCTACCTCAGAAGACTTTCATTGATTAGCATACCGCTAATTCCTCCACAACCCAAATGAGATCTTTTTTGTTGTTGTTGTTGTTATGTGGGTAGTTCCCTGGCTGAGAATCGAACTCAGGTTGCAGCGTTGACAATGTTGAAGCCTTAGCTACTACACCACTAGGGAATTCCCCCAAATGAAATCTTTGTGGTTGGTTTATATATCCATTTGAGGTTGCCATTGCTCTTTTATCAATAAAGCAAATAGTGGAATGTGTGTTATAATAATTGTATTAATATTTTAAAACTGCAGTATCCTACTTTCTTCTGATTTTTTCTTCCTATAGCTATATGAAATAAGTTAAATTACAGCAAATCTTAGGTAAAGTACAACTGAAAAGAAGACATCCTACTCAATTTCAGCCTTCAAGTATGGAATTGCTACCATATCTATTTACATTTTAAAGCTATGTTCAAGACCTGATTTTGTCTATTTTTATCTATACATTTATATTTTTTATAGACAAACTGTCAGAGTACTGACTGCCAGTTAAGCTAATGTGATTATTATTAAATGATCTTTAATACAGAAAATAATTTCTCAGAAATTTGTGTTTTCAGAAAGAAATGGGTCTTGAAGCAAGATGAGGAAAATATATTTTTTAATTTAGTATTCAAGCTGAAGATAATTGTATTGGGTTCATGTGATGACATCATTATGCATTCAAAACACAGGGTTATTAATTTATGGTTTTGATGAAACAGAAAGTAATTGCTCATATGTAAATACCAATCATAAATCTGAATTCTTTTTTATCGAATCACAATTTAACTTTCCTCTGAGGTTAGTTTCTTTTTTTTAAAGGCAGTTTCATTTATCAATATTTGATCTTGAAACTCATGTGAAGTTTTTAACTTTTATTCAAATTGTCCCATCTCATCTGACAAGATGGGAGAACGAGGCAAGCTTTGTATAATGCATAAAGATAAGACCCTCCCTGACATTTACAGTGATGACTAAAGCAGATTAAATTTCACATTTCTGTTAGAGGAATGAACTGAGTAGAGCAGTATATTTGGGAACCAGGGCCAAGCTATAAAGGCCCTTTGTAGTGAAGAAAAATCTAACTGGCTTTAGTTACAAAACTAAAATGAAGGCCAGGAGTCTCGGTTGAGGTCAGTTCTAAAGAGCAGTAGTACAATATATTGCAAGATTTCCATGGCCTTCTCCATAATACTGCAATAAAGAATTTGTTGCATCAAAAATTCAAACATGATTGAGGTATATTTGACCCTCTCTGAGGCCTATCATCACCCTATTTTACCTGACAGATACTCAGAACCCAAATTCTCCCATCCAACCCATCTGGAGTGCTGACAGGTGAGAAAAGGAGACCTTCCCCATTCTTAAGTTCAATAGTTACATGCAGATCTGGAGGGAAAAAAGGACAGCAGTGACTACACAAAACTGATTTCCAATGTGACAAATACATCAAGTTAAGAGCTGCCAGCTGCCTTTGTCTCTGCTGTGAATTTTAATAAACAAACAAACGTAACAAAGAGATTTGTTCATTCACTATTGTTGCTATTTTCTGTTCTTCTGAAAGAAAATAAGAAAAAAATTATAGGAATAGGTAGTTTTATTAATATACTGTATTTAGAAGAGATTAAGAAATATATCTGTGACTTGATTCTGCTTCTAATTCATTCCTGAGGTTGGGGTAGAAGAAACAAAAGCTTCAACTATTTTTCTTTTTCTCTGGTTGATGTTGGTGGGAAAAGAGCCTTACAATCTCATACTGCAAATTAGTTACTGACAAAATGGTGATTAAAGTTGGTCTTGTTTTATAGCAATATAAATAAGTTCATAAAATTATAAAACCAATATTACGGTAAGATACAGTACAAAAGTGTGTGTAAAGTAAACTCTCTTTCTTCCCTATTCCCTTCATATAACCTCTAGTCATATAATTCAGTATTAGCCATTAATAACACTTTCTAGTAAGTTCTTCCAGAAATTTACTATGCATGTACAATATTTATAAAAATATTCTTTTTATTGAAAGAATAAAATTAAAAACAATATTTTGAACTTGCCTTTTCATTATTAACACTTAGAAACATAAATGCTTCCATGCTTCTATTAAACTAAAAATACCAAGTAAAAGTCTGAATTTATTTGTAGCTCTATCAAAAAGCAATGTTAGAAACTCACAAATTTAACTGAAAGGCAGGTCTTTTCAATATTTAAGACCAGCTATAACTTTTTTTTCAGTTAGTAAATAAGCTGAAAAGAAAATAAAGAAATTGGAACTTTTGGCCCAGAAAATACCAAGGGGAAAAAATCTAACCCTTCACCCAAAATATGTGTATATAGATATTGGCAAATGTGGAAATAAATATCATTATAAAAATTTTAAGAGAAATACTACTTTTACTGAGGTTGAAAAATAGTTAAATAGAGATACAGGCTAAATGAAGTGAGGAAAAGCTAATGACTCCATTGGTTAGATTCTCTTAGTCCATAAGTTACTCGCCAGAAATTTAAGTGTTTTGACAGAAGCATAAACTCAGCATCGTGCAGCTGGAAGATAGTCCCCAGAGCAAAATTTACACACAGAATTTCTGGCTCACCATCAAGAAAACTTTTATCCAAATAAATAAAAAAAAAATTACAGTGCTAGAAGGGATAATAAAATTTCCCGAAGAGATAGAGTCTATCCTCCTATCAAGACATTCTGAAACTTCCAGTAACTTTTTACCTTTTTTGCTTTTTAAAATCACCAGTGTCGGTGTTTCCCCACAGTATTTCTGTGTGATGATGATCATAACCTCACACACTTATCATTAGAATCATATGGCTTTCTGGAAGTCTAATTGCACATTATTTCGGCTATAATTCAATCAATTCATTCTCTGTGATTAATGAAAAGAGAACTGAACACAACCTCACAGTTCATTTAGTCTAGGAAGATTATTAGCATGTGTCTATTTGCAATATTCCATAGAGAAACTTTTTTCCAGTCTATCATAATGCTCCTAAAACTTTTAGCAATAGCTTTATAAAAGCATCAGTGTTATTGGCACATGCTGTCTGCCCCTGGGTGAAAACACAGTTTTGATCACTGCTCTAGTATCCCTTACCTAGCAGGAAGCAGGAGAGAGTATATAAAATGAGAGACCTCATTCTTGCCTTAGATCTGTTTACTCTGAGGTAGGGAAGAGGTAAAAGTCATTTTGAAACGTTTGCTGCAGCCACAGAAGAAATAAGTTTGAAATAAAAGAAAACAGCTGAAGAGTTTTCATTCTGAATAGAACATGGATCTGTTGCTCCCAAAACAAAAATCCTACACAAGGTCCTTATAGAGCAGCCAAACCAACTCCAGGAGGAAAAGGGTACAATGGGATAATGTGTGTTCTGCTAAAGGAAATAACATCTTTTTAAAGAGTTATAAGAGGAATAGAGCCGAGGAGCAAACATAAAGTGTTCGTGGGTTGATTTCAGGGAATTCAAAGAAATAAACTTTTATGTGAAGTTGTAAATGAGCCATATGAAGGACCAGGAAAATGGAGAAAATGATCAAAGACCAAGAAAAAAAAAAGGCACATAGGATATTAACCTTGCAGAAACAGCCTGTTTGATTTAAAGAACACAGGAAAACGACCCAGAAAGTGAAGGCAAAAATTGGAGTGGGGAATACAAAGGGCAATAAGATAGAGGATAAAAGGTTTTTCAGATAAATAAAGCAGCAATAGGCTTATGAGAGCCAGGGTTGCCTCTTGAGAAACCTAAAGGCAACTAGGTAATAGAACAGGAAGAGAGGCTGGGATGTGTTGTCCACCTTTTCTCCATTAGAAAGCAGAAGAAAACATGCTTGAAGCAGACCCATTTCTTCCAAAGGAAATGAGACACTGAGAAGAGAAAATAGTGGAAATTGAGAGTAGCTCAAAAATATCTTTTAAAAAACAATTCTTAAGCCAGCTCAAATTAGAAATCTAAAGAAAAATTACTAGCAATAGAAGAAGAAATAAATATTTGCATGCACTGATTAGGAGGTGAAAATCAAATGTACAGTTGAAGTATATTTTATTAATATATAGGCTAACAATTCTTTTCTTGCTAATGTTTTTAAGTACAGTGTGAGGTGTTTTGTTAGTAAAACAAAATAAAAGTTTCTTTCTATCTGAAAGAAATGTAAATGAAGAAAAGATTGATGGAACATGTTATAGATACATCATTTTTTGAAGTTTCCTCATGATAATTTTTTTTTTAATTTTCAAGTTTTCATTTTAAAGAGGAAGGTCTGGCAGATATTTAAATGTACTTCATCCACATTTCAATTTAAATGTCATTGAAAAGCTAAGATAATTGCTACCTATGGAGTTGTACACTTCTGCTTTGCATATGGCTTAATAACACTCATGATATAATTTTACTTCAAATTTAACCCATTTCCCATCTGCCCCAAGAATACTCGCCTGCAATACTTACGACCATTTACCCTAAGATAATTCACAGATTAATCCTAACCTTTCCTCCAATGTTTGTCATGAAATATCTCACTTTTATTATCATCACTCTAGTATATCAAATAGTCTTTGGAAACAAATGACATCATTTTATTTATAGCATTCTGTTTTTAGTAGTGGTATTTCTGTTTACAAAATATAGTAATTTTCAATTGCTGAAAACGTCAAATCCTACAAAACACATTCCTGCAAGCGAAAAAAAATTATTAAGGACTGATCATCATATACATTTCTGTTATGTTAGTGTTAAAGACTAGTTGTGTTTAGAAATAACTGCAAGAACAGTTTTCATATTTTATTTTCAGGTGGAAAAAGTCAGATTTGCTTCTGCCTCAAGGAGCACGTTTATGTAAAATTTAAAGAAAAAGCTGCCTTTTTTTTTTAATGGGAGAAGGGTTAATACCGCTCTAAATTCTTGGACCCATAGCAATGGTATAATCGTGTAACAATCTGAAAAAACATCAGTGTAAACCTTGCAGATATAATACGGAGTTATACTTAACCAAATATCTTTGTTAACTGCTGGCTAAATGTTATTTCTATCATACTAAATTGTTTAGAAAAATTCTATAAAATATCTGAATACACTCTGTTCCTTAATGTTACACTTTAAATTCACTACAAATAAAAGTAAAGGTAGTCAATATGTATGTCAGCATGGTGAGTTATGTAAAAACATATTCACGTTTATTTATTGTGCTTCATTTCTGTCAAATGCATAAAGATGATCAGAAAGTAGTTTTACAATTAAATCTGTATAGCAATTGAGAAAGCAGAATCTGTTGTGTATATGTACACTATTCCTCATCTCCATCTCCCATAATTCTCTGTCTGAGAGCATCACATTTTCCTCCTCATTTTAGAGGAATTATCTACATTGAATCCAGTGTTGTGTACAACTCTTATTTGAACCAGGTTGAACCCAGACGTGTAATGTACCCATTACACTTTATTCACCAGAAACAAGACATAGAAAGAAGTTTAGAAGCTTTCAAGTTCTCACCACTTTTTTAGATTGAAAATAATTTGTTACTTCATTATTACATCACATAAGTTCAAAGAGAATGTATTACTTATTTCTGATATTTTATTTGGTATTCTGATATTTTAAAAGTATAATGTCAATAGCTTTCTTTCCATGATAGCATAAGAGCACTGCAGACATATATCAAAGTTAACAGAGACTTGGGAAAATAACTCCATTCTTCAGAGAGTCGCTTCAAACATCTGTAAAACTTATCTGACTCTTTTTTAAATGATAAATTTATAAGCTATATAGAAAATGCTTTCAACTGCAGCATAATTATAATAGCAGCACAGATATCAGGACATTAGTGAATAATTTCACTAATGCTTAGAAGTGTTGCACTTGAAAAGAGAACCTCTGTTGACCATTCAATCTTAAATTATTTCCCATCAGTAAGTGTTCTATTAAGGTAATATGATTTATACAATCTACACAGCAGCACAGTGTTCATTTTAAATTGATTCAACTGTGTAATGCATACATTACACAGCACATGTTCTCAAATGGACAGACTGATATAATGCAATACTCTGTTGACGTAATTAACAATATAAACAATTTAGCCTGCCATGTCTTGCCCTGCAGCCAGTAGATTCTGAAGATATAATCCGATCATCTTCTGTAATGAATGGTGAGCATCTGATTTTTACCAATACAGCCCAAATGACATACAAGTGCCATTTCTGTAGTAAGCCTTATTTATCAATTAGCTTACTATCAGGAATATACATTGTTGAGGAAGCCTTTCTTGCAGTAAATGATGTCATTGAGATTTCTCTAATTTTACTTTTCTTTTCAATCAATGAGTTTAACTCGAGCTTGTAAATCATATATTTCTAACCCCAATCAATTTAATATAATGTCATATAGGGCTGGCCTTGTCAAATTACTTAAAACTTGGGTAAATGAATAAAAAAACTAGGGGTTCCTGCTAAAACCATATTTTTTTTGCTAAAACAAAAATATTTAATGTTACAGTAAAGTGAAATACACACGCAAGTCTGTTTTTATGTCACATATTAAGCACATCAGAAATAATGCCATTAGTCAAAAAAATAGAAATTATCTTATTTTGCATCAAATTTTGTTCTCTTTGACTAGTATCTAGATTACCCTTAGTTTCTAAAAATACATATTTAACTAAATATACTACTAATGTTATATATATCATTACCACCTTTGGACTGATACAACCACAAATAAGTCAAGTAAAAATGTTAGCACAGTATCTTTTAAAACCCAGGCTGCTTTTCACTGTGAAGCAAATCTAGAGTACAAAATATTACAGAATCTGCCCAACTGATGGGCTCCATGTGCTATGAGTCATGTTCACCAGGCATCATGAAGAGGCCAAATAATCATGGGCTGAACAGAAGCATATATTTTAATTCTATAAGACAAATTTTAAAAATCCTGTGTCATTTCTAAAACTAAAAGTGTTCTTGAATGGGAACACCATCTATATTACCTTTGACATTCCAAAAGCTCAGTTCAATGTTTTGCATACTATACTCAGCATATAAAATTTATGAGAAGAAAAGACCAGATCAGCTCTTAGTACCAAAGGGACAGTTATCTCGTAAACTATGGTTCGATACATAAATAAAAATAAGATGAAGGTAGAGACACACCTAGGCAGTTCAGAAAATAAATGCTAAGTAAATAAATAGCACATACAATTTGTTTAAGTTAAAACCCTAGACAGTGTCTGGCAGCACTGATTTTTTTTCCAAAAGCTTTGTGTTTAAGAGTACTCATTTAACATAAGTCTAACTTGCAAATGCCAAACACAGAGTGACATTGTTTCCAGATGTAGCTTTAGCAGATCATGTCTTAAGTAATTAAGTGCAGTCAGATCTGAAAAGACTAGTAATTGAAGCAGCATAGGACAGAATGTATTGCCAAATAATTCCAGACACTAGGAAGAAACTAGAATTAATGTACTTCAAACATCAGACTCCATGTACTTGGAAGCTGCTTTTATGCCTTAAAGTAACAACATTCATTCTGTTTTACTACACACACACACACACAAACACATACACATACACACTCACACACACACACACATGCACACACCATAAATAAATAACCAAGTTAGTTGACTTGAAAAGATAGGGGAGTTCCTGGAAATATATCATCCCCTCTAGGGTATCCATTGTTTTAGTGTTACTTTGTTTTGTTTTGTTTTGTTGTACATGTATATATGATATTATTTAGTGCAGTAATTGCACATAAAATGAAAACTCTTTAGATGTCTACTTTACTCCACCCGACTTAGTCCAAAGGACAGACAGTTTGACTCCAAATGTGAACATCAGCTCTTAGCTCTCAGCTCTGATGTGCTCAAAATAGTTTATGTCCATGTATAAACTGAACCATCAGAAATAGGGCCTCAATCCATTAAAATGTCAGGAGATCAAGTTCACAGTGAAGCAATAGCTAAATTTCCAAGCCCACAGTCTACATCATTGTCAGAGTCTCAGGATTATTTAGGTGAGTTGATTTACTAACATGGCAGACAACAAGATTTGTGTCCTTGGAGGTTGATTTATAAGTTGAATTCATTGTGTTTCATAAATTGTAAATAATATCTACTTAGAAAAAGAATTTCAAAAAGGCTGCTGTTAAATATCAAAAAACTATGCAGAAGTCCTCAAATGTATTATTTTGCTAATGGACAAATGTCAAAGCCATAGGAAAGATCTGCTTAAACACATTCTCACTGGATGGACTAAAATGATGAAAATAGATTTTTCTATTATTTATAATTTTTATTTCTCATTTTGAAAGGAGAACTGACCACAATAGAAAAAAATGTAAGAAAAACATTTTCTTCCACATTATTATGCTCTTAATCATTGCTATAATTTTTAGAATTAAATACTACTATCTATGAGCTTCTGCAAAATCTAGTTTATCAAAGGTCAAAGTAGCATTGCTACTTGCAGAAGTTCCAATAAGGCTGATGTCTATATTTATATTTTTCATCTGCAAAAGCACTTAAGATAGGTTATATTTTAATTTTTACCTGGTATCCTTTGGTAAGATATTCCAGAAGTGTTATGGACCAAGTATATGCGTTGCTTGACATAGTTTATTTATATTTGAACTCTTTTGTATTTGTCTCTTGTGTAAAACACAAAGCAGGTAGCTATTACCTATATTACAGTGTCTCCAAAAAATTGTACACACACTTTATAACTCACAAAATATTTTCTCCTTTGCAGGTTTAACTGATCTGGAATAATGGATGAAGTCACGTTTCACCAGACCTCATGCCACTATAATTGTTTTTATGGGAATTCATAAAAGATAAAGTTTACAGTACAAAACAGGCAAGAGTCAACGAATTGAAGGCAGCCATTGAATGAGAATGCACACAAATACGGAGCGAAATGATTCTCAGTGTGTGTGATTCCACTGCTTCACGTTGCCAGCAATGACTGTACGAGAACTGCCATAACTTTGAAAACAGTCATTGGAAAACTTATATATATTCATTTCTGTAGATTCTTTTAAATTTTGAAAACAAGCTGTATGTTAATAAACACTGTCTTTATTTTACTTTTTTTTTTTTTTTTTTTTTTGAGTAGCTCCCTGGGAATCGAACCCAGGCCACGGCGTTGGGAGGGCCAAAGCCTAAACACTACACCACCAGGGAACTCCCTTAAACACTGTCTTTACAATCATTCAAAGTGTGTACATTTTTTGGTACACCCTATATAGTATGACTTGAACATTGTAGGTAAAATGTATGAGTGGAATAACAAAAAGTTATCAGGATACATTTATCAGAGTTGTTAAAGAATTAGTCTTCTTCATTTAACAAAATCTTAATTAAAAATGAAACAGCACTGTTTTTTTTTTCAAGAAGTAGGCAAACTAAATATGACTTTCCTTTTTTTTCCTTTTCCCTAGCATATATTTCATTCCTCTAATAAGCATCCCTGCTTTTCTAGGGGCAGTCAATTTTGTGTGTTGCAAATGAGTACGTGATCCAAGGCTTACAGCACAGGAGCACACCTTGGGAAGGTTATGGGTTCAATAGGGGCATATAAACAATGAAGGCCAATCAAAATACTCTTTGGGCCAGTCTATCTGAGATATTTAATGGAAGTGTTTTTGTTTCTTTCTGCCTGGAATTATCAGGCTGGCAGGATAAAAGTCTAGAGAAATCAGAGAATTTCAATCTTGTCATGAAAATCAAGCATATCCAACAGGTGAGGAGGAAAATGACACTGATAATGTTGTTGGAGCCTCTGTATCCAGGCACACAAAAATCAAATGAATTCCTGGCCTATCTCATTATGCAAAACAATAAATGTCAATTCTTTTTATTTATTTATTTTTTTGCTAACTAGATTTGGTTTGATTTTGCTTGTAATTTGAAGGGATTTTGACTTTACTATTATTATAATATGTGACATATAAACAATAGAGCTACAGTTTAATTGAACTATCCAAAATTCCTTTTCACTTATGGATTTGCTGTTTACTAAATCTACTGGAAGCTTCTTTGTTTCTGTTTTTTGTTTTTCTCTGGGGGGTAGTATATATCAAAAGACAGTAAAAATCCAAAAATTCCTTCATTCCATAATTACCAATTATTTACTATGAACAAGGAAACTACATCAATATTATCTATAATCTCAAATAGTTTCTATTACAACAAGAAAGACAGTAACAAGTAAACAAAAACATTACTAATTTTGCAAGTTTTATGAAGGAAACAAGCAAAGGGTGTTTGTGCTTAATCAATAGAGAAAGATCAGCAAAGCTCCATCTGATGCATTAATAATAAAGTGGAACCCTAAGAATGAGGCAGAACTCATTATTTGGAGAGAAGAAAGACTGTTCTAGGAAAAAGAAACAATGTATACAAATACTCTAAAGCAAAATAAAGTGTACCTTGTTGCAAAAATGGAGAAAAGTATAGCATGATTAGTCAAGGTCAGTGAGAGGGAATAATAGCAATGAACGACTTTGGAAGGAGAATGAGGGTTCACAAATCAAGAAGGATTTTATAGATCATTATTATTAGTCTGGAATATTTTTATTCTTAGTATAATGCAAAACCACTGGAGATTTTTAAGCATGGTTAGATTTATGTTTAATAAAATCCCCCTTGATATTGTGCAGGTGAATTTTAGTGAGTAAGTGTTGAGGTAAATGAAGCAAGTAAGAAAACTATTACATAATCTAGGGGAAAGGTGATAGTTTCCTAGAATAAGGAAATAGCAGTTTTCTATGGGAAATATCTTGAAGATGAAATTAATAATACTTGGGATATGACAGGAGAGGAAAAGAATTAGAACCTAGATGTTAATATAATTATGGGATTTCTGATTTCATATGAGATCAAACAATTACGTTCCTGAACTCAGCCTAAAAAAAGTTTCACGTACCTTATTGTTGAATATCACTACGGTCACCTTCGAAGTACTGCCCCTGGGAAGCTATGCACCAATGCCAGTCCTAGCACACCTGTCAAAGCAATGGAACTCTTTTTCTGGAATGGCCCTCAGAGCTGTCATCATACACAAAATCTGACAATTAAGTTTGCGAACTTGCTACCTTGGTGAGGTTATCACACCTTACTGAGTTGTTTGTACAGTACTGCCAACATAAGTGAATGGTGGTAAGTTTGCAAATTTAATTGTCAGATGTTTGGTATGATGACAGCTCTGAGGGCTATTCCAGAAAAAGAGTTTCAAAATTGCTTTGAAGGGTGGACTAAGCACTGGCATTGGTGCATATCTTCCCAAAGGGAATACTTCGAAGGTGAACATAAAGATATTCAGCAGTGAGATATGTAGTGCTTTTCCTATGATGAGTTCATGAAATTACTTGTCTATGTAAACTCAAACAGAGAACACTCAGTGAATGAAGTTTTCAGAGGACAGGAGAGGTATGTGAGAAAAACACAACGTTAAGACATGTTAACTCAATTACCGACACAATTATAGAAGTGTCTATGATTATTGATTACTTACTATGAACCAAGTAAGCTCACAGTGTTTATATTACAGTGGGGAAAACAAAAACAAGTACACAAAAAATTACTATGAATTTTGTAACTTTTGTAAAACAAAAATAAAAGCAAAAACATGTAAGAGTGGGAAATGGGGAGATATAGCCTGTATTTGAGCATCAATTTGAGAGATTTGGCCTGAAAATATATATTTGAGGATCATCAGCATGAAGAGTATGTTAGAATTTGTGGCACTGCATGAGATCATAATGGACGAATGTGAGCACAAAGCAGAAGAAAGGCGTAGAAAATGCAATAGACCCTGAAGGAAAAATTGGTACCTCACACTCTAAAACTATGTAATCAAGTCTTTTTCCTGCCTGTGTTTCTGTTTCGATAATTCAGGAAATGTCAGTCAACTCTTGATGGAAATTTAGTCACATTCTATTGTTTTTTTAATAGACTCATTCATCTTTACTTAATTAAAACAGATTTCAAATACATTATTTTATTTATGCTGGACATATCAAGTCCATATGAATGAGAAGGTAGTCATATAACTTGTCTAGAGTTTCCAGTCCATGTATGAGATATCAAGAACCAAAACTAGAACTTTGACAACTGACTCTAATGTATACATTGCCTAGATTCCATATTCTTCTGAGCACCTTGTTTTGCCTCCATTAAAGAGAACAAAATAATGAAATATAATAAGGAGAAGTACAGGTCACTAAGCTCTTTAAAAGGAAATTAGCAAATGGTAGGCTGTGCTTGGTGATTGTGAAGTATGGCCAAAAAATGATGAATTAGTGAATAAATAATATTAACTCTTTACAAAGACTTCTAGAGAGCTATGTTTCACTTAGAAAGGTATTAGTTTTCACCACTTATTCACTTTTATTGTAGTCTAAATTCTCAGTCAACTGAGATGTTCTTATAAAGTACATGGCAATGACTATATTTTCATGTCAACATGTCTATGCTTTGGTTTTTGGTAAGTAAAATTCTTAACTGTTCAATTCTTAGTACACATCATCCAAAGACTTCCTTATAGTTTAGATCTGATTAAAATGACAATTGAGTATAGTAGAATGTGACATCTATTCCTGAGCCTAATTCTGATAGACGTGAGAGAGAAAAAGTTACTTTAACATGCATTCTGAGAACAAGACAATGTCAGAATAAGTTTCTAAGGCATTAAATGTTGCCATGAACACCAAAAAAAATTCCATAATGGTTTTTTTTGAGGAATTATAATTTTTTTATTGTTAAATTTATTGGGGTGACATTGGTCAGCAAAAATCACACAGGTTCCAGGTGTACCATTCCACAGTGCATGGTCCATGTGTTGCATTATGTGTTCACCACACAGTCAATTCTCTTCCATCACCGTATGTTTGACTCCCCCTGCCTCCTTTCCCACCCTCTCCTTCACCTCCCACTCCCTCACCCCTTGCCGTTAGGTAACCACTAAACTATTGACTGTGCCCATGAGTTTCTGTTTCTTAGTTGCTTTCAATTTTACATTCTGCATAGGAGTGTTTGTTTGTTTTCTTTGTCTGGCTTATTTCACTTAGCATGATGTTCCCAAGGGCCATCCATGTTGTTGCAAATGGCAGTATTTCATCTCTTCTTATAGCTGAGTAATATTCCATTGTGTATTATATTCATACCACAGCTCCTTTAGCCAGTCATCTAGTGAAATGTGCTTGGTTGTTTCCATGCCTTTGCCACCGTGAACGGTGCTGCAATGAACATTGGGGTACATAAGTCTTTGCGGACTAAGGTTTTCAAATTTTGGGGAGAGATACCCAGAAGGGGGATTGCTGAGTTGGCAGAGGACCTGAACTTCACCCATGAAGACATACAAATGGCCAGCAGACATATGAGAAAATGCTCATCCTCATTAGCTATCAGGGAAATGCAAATCAAAACCACAATGAGATACCACCTCACACCTGTGAGAATGGCTATTATCAACAAGACAAGGAATAACAAGTGCTGGAGAGGATGTGGAGAAAAAGGAACTCTGGTACACTGCTGGTGGGAGTGCAAACTGGTAC